>CAOLHI010002923.1:0-216608 GCA_948474755.1 Ctenosaura bakeri
AGGACCTACCAATACCCACTCTTCAGCCTACCATCAGCGCTCGGAGACCGACCGACTCTTGCTCGACATCTCGCGGAGTGGCAGTGTGTCACTACGGACTCTTGGGTGCTTTCCATCGTCCGTCTTGGCTACGCCATCGAGTTTCTCGATATTCCTCCTCGAGGCGTTTACTATTCCACGCCGTCGAGTCCGGCCCTCCTGGAAGAGATCCAATCCCTCCTCCAGAAAGGGGCGATCGAGCAGCTCCCGCAAGAGGCCAAGACCACCGGCTTCTTCTCCAGGTACTTCACGGTACCGAAAGCCGACGGTACCCTCCGGCCGATCCTAGACCTCAGAGGGGTGAACTACTACATCCGCCCCAAAAGGTTCAAGATGGTCACGATACCGTCGATCCTGCCCTTCCTACATCGAGGGGACTGGTTCGCCTCCATCGATCTCCGAGACGCATACTTCCATATCGCCATTCGCCCGCAGCACAGAGGGTACCTCCGCTTCGCAGTCGACGACACCTGTTACCAGTACAAGGTGCTGCCGTTCGGACTCTCGACTGCCCCAAGGGTCTTCACCAAGTGCATGGCCCCGGTGGTATCCTTCCTGCGGACGAAGGGTGCTTCTGTCTTCCCTTACCTCGACGATTGGCTGTTGGTGGCGTCCTGCAAACAGAGACTTTACCACGACGTCCACATGACGTTGTCACTCCTGACCCGCCTTGGTCTACGGGTGAATCCGAAGAAGTCCCACCTCGAGCCGGCGAGGATCTTGGACTTCATCGGGGCGACGCTCGACTCGACCTCCGCCAGGGCGTACCTACCAGAGTCTCGAGCCCAAACCCTGATCCGGGCCGCCGCTCACGCGCGTACGGCCCCGACATTATCTGCGAGAAGCGTCCAGCAGCTCTTGGGCTACATGGCTGCGACGACCGCTGTGACATATCTCGCCAGGCTGAGAGCGAGACCTCTTCAACACTGGTTCGTCCGCATATTCGACCCCCTGCGAGACGAACAGACACTCCGACTGCAGCTGCCGGGAGACGTCCGCTCATCCCTCCGATGGTGGCAGTCGCGACGCAATCTCATGTCAGGGATGCCTTTCCAACAGCCGACACCGAAGGTGACGGTAACGACCGACGCCTCCCTGTATGGATGGGGTGCCCACTGCGGCGATCTCAGAGTCCGCGACAGATGGACCGACGACGAGACCGCTCTCCATATCAACGCGCTGGAGCTACTCGCCGTCTTGAAAGCGCTACGGGCGTTCCGCCACGTCGTAGCGGGGCGGACGGTCCTGGTTCTGATGGACAATACCACCGCCGTCTGTTACATCAACAGACAAGGAGGGACTCACTCCACAACCCTGCTCAACATTGCACTCGACTTGTGGGAATGGTGCATTCGCCTGCATACGCATCCCGTGGCAGTTCACCTGGCCGGGCAGGAGAACACCACGGCAGACGCCCTCAGCAGGGACACCTCATCCCATCACGAATGGTCTCTCTCCGGAGAGGCGTTCAGACTGATTCGGGACCGCTGGGGCGAACCATCGATCGACCTCTTCGCGACCAGGGAAAACGCGAAGTGTCGCCGATTCTGTTCCAGAGCGGGCCACGATCGTGCCTCCATCGGGGACGCTTTCCAGTTTCCGTGGACCGGGGAACTCCTCTACGCGTTCCCGCCGTTCCCGCTGCTCGGCCGGACGATATCGAAGATCCTCGCCGACCGAGCCGACGCGATCCTGGTAGCCCCGTACTGGCCGAGGCAACATTGGTTCGCACCCCTGCTACAAGCCGCACGAGACGACCTGCTCCGGTTGCCACCGACACCGGACCTGCTCTCCCACTCCGGCGGCCGAGTCCTCCATCCGGACCTGCCACGCCTGGCCCTCCATGCCTGGAGGATATCGCACTAGACGATCCCGTGCTCAGTACCGTCCTCGTCGCGGCCAGGAAGGAATCCACCCGTCGCAACTATCAATACAAGTGGCGACGCTTCCTGACCTTCGCTAACGAGAGGAGTGAGCCGGTATCGCCCGCGGGGCTCTCTACCGTCCTGCATTTCCTCCTGCACCTCCGGCAACAGGGGCTGGCGTTTCCATCCCTGAAGGTGTATCTTTCCGCGATCGTGGCATACCAACCGCCACGATCGGCTGCCTCGGCCTTCTTCAGGAACGATACCGTTAAGCGGTTCCTGAAAGGACTTCATCATCTCTACCCGCCGGTATCGCCGCCGCTACCGCCGTGGTCCCTCTCGCTGGTGCTCTCGCAGCTGACAAAGCCGCCCTTCGAGCCGATGGCGACCTCGGATGATAGGCTTCTCACCATGAAAACTGCCTTCTTGGTAGCGGTGACCTCAGCGAGGCGAGCGGGTGAGATCACAGCTCTTCGATCCGATGAGCCCTTCACGGTCTTCCACAGAGACAAGGTGGTCCTGAGACCTGACATCTCGTTCCTGCCTAAGGTGGTGTCCAGTTTCCATCTCAACCAGGACATCATCCTGCCTGCCTTCTTCCCGAACCCGACGACACCGTTGGAGCGGTCTCTCCACTCCCTGGACGTGCATCGGGCCGTGGCCTTCTACATGGACAGGACTGCTTCCTTCCGACAGACGCCGCATCTCTTCGTTTGCTATGGGTGACGTCGGAAGGGCCTCAAAGTGTCCACCCAGCGCTTCTCCAAATGGGTGGTGAGGACTATTCAACTGGCGTATGAGCTCGCGAGGAAGCCTCCGCCAGTCCTGCTTCGAGCCCACTCCACCAGAGCGGTGGCTACTTCTGCGGCCCTCCTGCGAGGAGTTGACCTGCATGAACTCTGCCGTGTGGCGACCTGGTCCCAACCATCGACCTTCGTGCGCCACTACAGGCTCGACTGCCGGTCGCGCAGAGATGCCCGGTTTGGACGTGAGGTGTTGGCTTCCGTGCTGTAGGACCTGACCCGCCGTCCGACCGGTAAGCTACACAGTCTCCTAGTGTATGAAGGCACAGAGACCACGAAGAAGAAGAACAGGTTGCTTACCTGTAACCGTGGTTCTTCGAGTGGTCATCTGTGCCATCATACACACCCGCCCTTCCTCCCCTCTTTCTCAGGTCCCTGTAGGTTCTACGGCGGACGACAGAACTGAGGAGAGACCGTTGCTTGGCGGGAGGAGCATGCGCAGTACCGGCGTGGGGGAGGGGTTCCCGCCAAGCGAACAAGCTCTAGAAGTTTCCGAACGCTACCGCGCAGGCGCTAAAGCTCCTAGTGTATGATGGCACAGATGACCACTCGAAAAACCACGGTTACAGGTAAGCAACCTGTTCTTATTTTCTTCCTTCTGAAGGAAAATAACCAGATGGGCTGTGCTCCATATGTTTAGAAAGCATGGGAAGGTTACTATTTAGGGTTCTCTTCCAGGCACTGAAGTAACTTAGGCTAGTTTTTAGTAGGTACTTAGATTCTCAAGCAGTATTCATGTACCTTCCTGAGCAAAGTGAGGACATGCTGATTGGGTGGTTGTTTTTTTAGTAGTTTAGACAAAGTAGGTAAAGAACATTTCCTCTCTCTCTTAAGAGCTGAAACGTATATTCATGGTCACAAGTTCAGATGGAGGAATAGATCTGTGAATGCCTGTTGGCTATGGCTGCTAAGCAAACCTTCCATGTTCAGTATACAGCAGAATGTGGGAGGAAGAAGGCAGCAGCAGAGAGCTTTTATGTTTGTACCTGCTGTGAGGAACAGCTCTTTGTTCTATAGCATGGAAAAGTTACTTTGGGGGACAACTTCTTCCAGAATCCTGCAGCTAGCAGGACCACTGGCTGGGAATTATAGTCCCCAAAATTAACATTTCCACTCTGGTTTGTACACAATTATGAAATAGGATATTGGATTAGATAGTCTTTGGCTTGACTTGGGAGCTGTGCTTTTTTATGCCAGTGTTCAAGGGGTGTTCTTGTGAAAGAAATACTGCCAATCCTGTCCCATCACCTTATGGCTGAAGACTTGTCTAGGCCAGCTTCTCCCAATGTGGCTGTCTTCATATGTTTTGGCATATGATTCCCACCGGCCCCAGCTAGCAATGGTCACAAATAATGGGGGATGGAGGATAAGGTCGCAAATGCTTTTGATCTATGGTCCAAATTTCTCCCATTCACTAAGGACAAATGTTGGTGAGCCAGATGTCAACAGTGGCCCCTCCCTGGTTCCCATTTCTACTTTCTCCAAGTCATATGGGGCATTGTGAAGATCTCTTTTCATTTCACATAGCTGCCTTCCAGCTGAATAGCAAATCATGATCAAAAGGATTTCCCCCACTCAACCTGCATTTGCTTTGTCATTTGGATGTGTGAGTAAAGCAATGTGGAATCCCATAATTCCCTCTAAGCAATGTTCAGGACAGAAGCCATCTGTGTGTCAGACGTTCCTCTTTTCCGTGCTATACACTGAAAACATCTCTAGTGACCCATGTTGGTGAAGACTTGTCTATGCTAGCTAGGGGAATTCTAGGACCTGTACTCCAAAACAGTAACTTTGCCAAACTCAGGGGTCTTTTCATAGTATAGTAGTCCCTCAACTTTTGTGGGGATTAGGGGTGCACGACCCCTGCAAAAGTGGAAAAAATGAAAATATCTCTAGCCCTTGCCCCCAAACCATATTTAACACACACAGAAAAAGGACAACTGGCAGATTCAGCCTACCATGGATTCAAATATGCAGTACATAATACATTTGACAGGATGAGTCCTCGGAGTGGGGGAGGAAAATGTGTGGCAAACTTCAAATGGAAGGAACTGACCATGAAACTGGGAAGAAGATTTGCAATTTTTTAAAAAAGAGAGAAATACACCAGGAGAAGGAAGAAATCAACCACCTTTGCTGTGGACTCAAAGTGTGCAGGGGGGGGGCAGTCGTGGCCGCAACAAGGAAAGAGAATAGCAAGGACTGGAAGGGGAGCCATATGGAGTTTTCACAGTGACACTGAAGAGATTCATGATGGAAAGGGACTGTTGGAAGGGGCAGATGTGGGGAAGAGAGGAGTTCTTTCTTTAAAAAATCCAACAGTTCCGCAAAATTGGGTGCCCACTTGCAGAGAGACCTGTGTGTGTGTGTGAGAGAGAGGGAGGACTCTCTTACCTTCCTTAGGATCTTCACCATGCCCCAGCAAAGGGAGAAGGTAGGAAAGGAGCTCCATCTGCAAGTTAGACGTTAGCTCAGTTTCTCTTCAAGCCTCATGAGGCTTTGCAGTCTCCCACCCTGCTGAGTCTACTCACTCACCTGCCCATTCCTTCCCTGATGTGTTGCTCCTGAATGAGCTGGAATGAAAAAGAGGAGAAGGAGGCAGAGCAGTCACAACGTCTTCTTCTTTGAGACAAACAGGGGTGGGGGGCAGCCAGCCACACACCCAAGTCTGGTGACCTGATTTGCCACTGCCACCAGTGCTCCTGAAGGCCACTAAGAGCAAAGCCTTGGCTTCAGCGGCAATTGGAGGGGAGTTCTTGGGATCAGATTGGCCAGGCAATGGCTCCAAGGGCACAGCCCCTCCTGTGCTGGAAGGCACTGCTGTTAAGTCCCTATTAAAAAGGATACAGGGCAGCAGCAGGGATGGCAGTAAATAATTCATGAATAATCAAATTTGCGGAAGTTAAAATCAAGAAAGTTGAAGGATACCTGTACAGGGTTATGAATCTGCTATAACTGCCCTGGAATCCTGGGATTTTTAGGTTAGGGAGGGGTTAGTTAGAATTCTCAGCCAGAGAACTCCAGTGCCTCATAAAACTACAAACATTAGGATTCCATAGGCTAGAACCAACGCAGTTAAAGCAGAATCATAGTGCTATAACTGTGTAGCCCCTGGTCTAGGCATGTGCATCACTGCCATCTCAAACTGAAGTGAATTCCTCACTATCTGTCCCTTTCTCTTGCATGGCCAGTGCCTAAAGTTAGATGAAGACCAGGTGTCCTGTTCCTTTGCTCATATTTCTTGGCAAAGTGCTGTGATACTATGCAAAGTTTTAAAAGTCTTAGCTCAGTTCTGAATGGCATTTCCAGGAAAAATCAACAGGAAGCCATCTGTGCACACAAGTGATGCCGCACACTGAATATTATTATTTGAGGATGAGTGTGTTTGCCCAATTCCCATGCTCCAGTTTTGGATGAATTAGTACAAAACAAGGGGAGCAGAAAGTGGAGCATCACCAACATGGATGGTATATCAGATCTGGAAATGAACTAATCTGACATGTTGTCTATATGCTCCATGTGGAAACTACTGGCCTGTGAAATTAGCTCAGCACTTTTAGCAGATGGAGCTTTCTCACCTGTATATCTGAAACTCTTCGCTCTTATTTTAGGCTTAAGTTCTTTCTGCCCTCTAGTGTGACTTATGGGGTGCTGCATGCAGACATAATAAATGTATTTCTGTCCATCTGACTATTAAACATATCACAATTGAAAAGACAACCTCTCTTCGATCAAATCTTGCCAAGAAAACGTCATTATAGGGTTGCCTTTGGGACACCATAAGTTGGAAATGACTGGAAGGCACACAAGAACAAATTGTCATTTAGTATTGGGGTCATGCAAAAAAGGGGAGGGTTATATTTATACACTACATTCGTGTGCTGCCTTTCCCCGAGAGTTGCTGTCCATTTTGTAAAAAATGCTAGAAATGATTTTGAGAGTAGTTCACTAGTAACTTGAAAGGAGATGGAAATAGGAAACTGCAGTAAGATCTTCCAAGCAAACCAAATCATGCTGCAAATTACTTAATAACGGAATAAACAATGTTAGATGGAGATCACATAGAGTGATTACATTTTCTCTGAGACAGATTTTACACATATACCCTCATAGTATTGACATGCTTGCTGAAGAATGGCTTCCTAGTAACTGCACATAAAACATTTTTGGTAACATTTGAACACTCTGCAATCTCTCTTATGCTGATGAAAATGAAGCTTTCTCTATCCAACTTTGGGATAATACCAATGTGGGTTTTTCAAGACTGAGCCATCACTCCCTTATTTATACCCGAGCATAGTATTGAGGTGCCTACAGAGGAAAGGAATACCTGTTTGTTAATCTCTGAAGAAACTTCTTGCAAGGCCTTGCTGCAGGCTACTCCCGCCAAAACTTTCAGCATTGTAACAGTGAATTGATTACCAATGAAGAACAAAAAGACATTGGCTCTAGATTGGATGTTCTTAAGAATATGCTGTCTACTATCAGTGACCTGGCTGAACCACTGGTGAATTTAGTATTCCTGGATGAGATTCCCTCATGCTGAGAAGAATCTGGATGTGGACTCTATGATGCCCTACCAGCACTGAATGAGGATAACTTGATAACTAAAATTCCAGCACAAACCTTGGAGCCAAAGAGGATTAACAATATACCCCTTCTGCATGAGTTGTCTTCCAAACAAGAAGCCCCTGTTCTAACAGACTCCTTCGAGTCTTGTGATGACACAGACTTGACTACACCAGTTTGACAATCATACTTACTATCCTGGAATATTATGGGTGGGGGAAATAAGTTCCATGATATAGAGTTTACAGTTTCAGATACAGATTTTACAATTTTACACACATTCAAAATTATTTGTTTACAAGAAACATGGGCTCCAAAACAATTTACCATCTTTCATGGATTTCAATCATTTTGTTTCAGCTGTCAAAACATATACTAAAAGCCAAGGTAATGGCAGCCTTACTACATCTATCTCTGTTGATTTGCAAGTCAACATTCGACTACTGGCTAGTTCTTTTCTGCAATATATACAGGCCCTCTGCATTAAAAGCTTGCATTCTGGTTCTCTTATTTTTATAAATATCTATTTTTTGCCTACCATACAAAAAAAAAAGTCCCCATAGCTTATTTGAATAGTTTATTTGAAACGATTAGCCTCCTGGAGTATCAATATCCCTCCACAAGCTCTCTTCTGTAAGGAGATTTTTACGCTAGAATTAGGGTCACTTTGAAACAAATGGAGGGTACTAATTTTGAACAAGATTCTCAAGTCATACCTATTGTTAGGATTTCCAAAGATACAAGCATATATAGTTCAGATCTGAGGATTTTAGAGGTCCTCTCCTTGCACTACTTGCAGTGTCTTATTGGAACCCATAATGACATAACATTTGGTGCCTATACCTATGTCACCAACAGGAGAGAAAGCACAATAGACTATATATGACAGTTTCTGTCAATCTGCTCTCAGACATTCATAGATTTGAAGTTAACAAAAGGGTTGAAAGTGATCATTTTCCTCTGTGGTTGTTTCATCCTAAAGTCCTTGTCAAAATCTAAATTGAATTTATGTTGGAGAACAAAGAACACGGTGGTCATTCAATTTGGATGCCTCATCCTTCACTCATTAGTGTAGAACTTTTAAATCCCTTATTACATGCTTAACCAAACCATTATGCAAAATCTTAGACCCAAACTGGTCTGTAACAACCAATTTAACCCTGATAGAGTAGTGACCAATAGATGCTTTGATCTGGAATGTAGACGTGCCTGAAAACTATTACTATATTACTCTTGTCAAGCAGTTAGAAATAATGATATACTTTCTATAAGGTTATCTTATAAGGCACTTTTAAAACAGAAAAAAGACACACATGCTAAAACACAATGGAAACAATTAGCCTTAGCTATGATGGAAAAAAATAGGAAGCAGTTCTGGAATATTGTTGCTACTGGTTAGACCTGTAATCACTGGGCAAACTTCATCACATCTATTGTATATTTTACCAGGCTTTACAGAGCAGTACCTTCAGGAAACCACCCTTGTTTCTGAAACTACTTGTTTGCTTTATTGGTCTCCCATGTCAGCATCTAAGACAAGGAAGCTGACTGCAGTTCTTCCTCTGGGCAAGGCCTCAGGAGAAAATATAATAACTCCTGATATATTCAAATACTTTCCTGATATTAGCCAAACTGTTTACTCAAATTAACAATACAGGTATAATTCCAAAGGCCTGGAAACAGAGTGTAGTTGTTCATTTTCACAAGAAGGGTGATAAGCAAGATACCAGTAATTACTGGTCTATTAGTCTTCTGGACATTATCTGTTGAATAAATTCTTCAATTTAAATGGGGAATTTACTAATCATGTCATTCACCCTGAACAGGCTGGCTTTAGGAAAAGGCAGAGTACTATAGACAAGAGTTTGACTCTTCATTTTTTAGCCCAACAAGGAATTGCTCGTACTGCCAAACATTCTTTGTTGCCTTTGTTGACTTAGCAGTAGTTTTTGACTTGAATAACAGAAACAGAACCATAGAGTTGGAAGAGACCACAGGGGCCATCCAGTCCAACCCCCTGCCGTGCAGGAATACACCATCAAAGCATTCCCAACAGATGACCATCCAGCCTCTGCTTAAAAACCTCCGAAGAAGGAGATTCCACCACACTCCGAGGCAGAATATTCCACTGCCGGATAGCTCTGGCTGTCAGGAAGTTCTTCCTGAGGTTCAGGTGGAATCTCCATTCCTGTAGCTTGAATCCATTGCTCTTTATCCAAGTCTCTGTAGAAGCAGAAAACAAGCCCGCTCCCTCCTCAACATGACATCCCTTCAAATATGAACATGGCTATCATGTCCCCTCTTAACCTTCTCTTCTGCAGGCTAAACATACCCACTCCCTAAGCCATTCCTCATAGGACATGACTTCCAGACCTTTCACCGTTTTGGTCACCCTCCTCTGGATATGTTCCAGCTTGTCGATATCCTTCTTGAATTGAGGTGCCCTGAACAGGACACAGTATTCCAAAAGAGGTCTAACCAGTGCAGAATAGAGTGATTCCATTACCTCCCTTGATCTAGACACCACACTCCTATTGATGCAACCAAGAATCTGTTGGCTTTCTTGGCTGCTGCATCAGATTGCTGACTCATGTTCAGCTTGTGGTCCACCAAGACTCCTACATCTCTTTCACATGTACTGTTATCCAGCCATGTGTCCCCCATCCTATATTTGTGCATTCCATTTTTTCTGCCTAAGTGTAGGACCTTACATTTCTCTCTGTTGAAATTAGTTTTGTTAGCTTTGGCCCAGCTCTCCAATCTGTCAAGGTCATTTTGAATTTTGATCCTGTTCCCTATGTATTTTGCTCTAAAGACAAACTGAGCATTAACTATACTAAAACAAAGGTGATGGTATTTTGAAAAAGAAATTTTCATCTTGGACAGTATATCAGTGGTAACCAGATTGAACAATGCCAGTAATTTAAGTACCTTGACAGTCATATTACAGAAAATCTCCTCTGGAAGGCCCATATAAAAGGTGCTGAGCAGTGGCTTTATGATCTGTTGGAGCAATCCTTAGTTTTTACAACACTACAGGGGGTGACCTGGTTGTTCCAGCCTTGAAAATATTTCAGATCAAAGTCATTGCCTAGATTTTGTATGGTGCTGCTGTCTTGAGAAGGGATGACTCTCAGATGGCTAAACTGGAGGCCCTTCAGAATACATTTCTCAAGAAACTCTTAATACTTCCAGCTGCCACTTCTGCAGCTCTGATTTAGGCAGAGGTCAGTTTTCTTTCCTTTAGATCTCATATTCATGTTATTTTATTTTATTTTACTACTGGAAAATTTTAAAATATTTCCCAAGTTATGCTTTGAACAGTTATCAAACTGCAAAGTCTGGAGTTCAAGATGTCACAAGTTAGTTCAGTTGTACCCTACACTCAAAATCCTTGACAATTTTTCCATCTTGAATTCAAAGGAGAAGCTTCATGAATGTATTTTTGGCTAAGTATTTTTGACTATGGTGCTCAGTTAGACAGACAAGCTATTAATAACTCTAACTTCTCACAATGATATAGACTCTATTTGACCATTAAAGGGCTGTTTACTTGGCAAAGCTTACATTCCCAAAACTTAGGCACGCTTTTATGGCCCTTCACTTTCAAACCATGGCTACAGCTACAATTGGTGGTATATAATCTCATACCCTTTAGCTTCTGCTGCAGGGCTTCAGAATGAGGATTTGCCTCATTATTCACTCTTTTGTTGATTATATTCTGAACCAAGAATGAAGTTTTTGGGATTTATTCTATTTTATCTACATTCTAATACTCTTCCAGAAGAGATTTTCTATCTCTTGCCTGATAGTGACTCTATGATAACTCAGAAGGTTTCTCTTTTTTTGCCCTGGCAACAATGAAAATTTGGGCAAGACTATCACTGACATTGCAGTTGATTGCTCTGCAGATACTCTTCTTTAATCATAGTATTGTTGCTTATATTTAATGTGTCTTAATTGTATTGGTTTTTTTTTCAATATTCAAAATCTATATGCTATTTATGTTGTACTTATTTCACTTTTATATTGTACTTATTTATTTTGTATGCAGATGGTTTGCAATCTAAGCATTAATAAATTAATACTGAATTGGTGATACAACTGGATGGGCCTGATGTGAAAAGAAAATGGAATGAGGAAGGGAGGGGAAAAATGATGATTTCAGAACTTATAGATAACCTGCTAATAATAACAAATTACTTTAATTCTATTTGGGACAAGCTTTTCATTGCTTTGAAATGGCATTGTGGTTTGTTGCTGCTGGAATTTGGTGGTAGACCACTAAATGCAGTGTAGTCAATGAGGAATTATATGCTATAATTATCAATAATGCCAGTGCTGTAGTGTCTTAAATAAGATGGTGACTATCACATCCAATATTTAATATGACAATCCAATGTCATATTAAGTAGACACTATCACAGCCAGTATCACAGTCAAAAAAGCTAATTTAAGTATATTTAAAATTCATTTAAATATAAAGATAATAATATTGAATCAAGGATGAGTCGGGGAGATTTTATTTGTTAACCACGAAATTAATCTTTCAAAATACTAATACTAACTCATACTCAGTATGAGTGGGAACTGGACATTGCTTGTTAGTAAAGAATGGATTTTTTTTAAATTATGAAATAATCTTTTCAAACAGTGATTTATCAACTATGACTGGAGCAGGATTTTATTTGTTAATGTAAAGAATTTTATTTTTAGCCATGTAATTAAAATATAAAATGTTGATAAGAACAGAGGAACTCATTGGCAGTAGACGCTAGCCAGAAAATGATGTGAGGCTCAGTGTTACTTCTCCCTCAAATAGTTTGTATCATGTGAATTTCAACAGGGATAAATGTAAAGTACTACAGGAAAAAATGAAATGCACAGATATAGGATGAGTGATACCTGCCTTGAAAGCAATACATGTGAAACTGATCTTAAGAGATCACAAGCTAAACATAAGTTAGCAGTGTGATGTGGCAGCCAAAAAAGCCAGTGCAATTTTGGGCTGCATCAGCAGGGATATGAAGGAAGTAGTAGTGTCACTCTATTCTGGTTGGGTCAGATCTCATCTCTAATAATGTGTCCAGTTCTGGGCATCACAGTTCAAGAGAGATATTCACAAGCTGAAATATGTCCAGAGAAGGGCAATCAAAATGATCAAAGTTCTGGAAACCAAACTTTATCAGGAATGATTGAGGGAGCTTGGAGAAGAGAAGACTGAGGTGATATGATAGCTGTCTTTAAATATCTGAAGAAATGCCATGGAGAAGATGGAGCAAACTTGTTTTCTGCTGTTCCAGAGACTAGAACAAAAACCATGGATTCAAATTACAAACATCTAAATGTTTGGAAGACCTTCTTTACTGGCAGGCAGTTTGACAGTGGAATGGACTGCCTCAGAAGGTGGTGCGGATGTCTTTAAAGAAAAGTTGGACAGACATCTTTCACACTTTCCAAATTAGAGTACTTTGATATCACTTCGACTGCCATAGCTGCATCCTTCAGAATGTTGGGGTTTGTAGTTTGGGGAGCATTATAATACTCTGGCAGATAATTTGTAGTTTGGGGAAGCATTACAATTGTCTGGCAGATAATTCTAAATTAGGGATGGGACGAATCCAGAATTTTCCTAATCTGGATCCGAATTCCTGGAAGGTTCTGGGAATCCATGAATCTCAAATCTTTCTAATCCTTTTTTAAAAAAGAGTTTCAAAAGCAAGGGAAAGAAGGCTAATCTTAATAATAGTAATAATAATAAAATATATTTTTATCCCGCCTCTCCCAGTGGATCAAGGCGGCACTACAACAGTATATAAATACATTAAAAACACTAAAATCTTGGGCAAGACACACTCTCTCAGCCTTAGTAAAAGCCTAGGCAAAGGCAAACCTCCCTCTGAAGAAATCTGGCCAAGACAATTGTCATAGTTTTGCCTCAGGATCTCCCCAGATTGAAAATGGCATGAAGGCCCTTTCTACACAGCTAGGAACATGTGGATTAATCCCACATTTTCCTGCCTGTGTAAACAGGACCACATACTATAGTACTGAGATAATCCAGGTCAAAACTGTTTTTTCTTTGCATAGCTCCTTCTGGCATCCTGGGGTTTGTAGTTTGCTGATGCACCAGTACACTTTGGCAGAGAAGGCTCCAAACTCCAGAATTGTGTGTGAAAGAGGTTTGCAAGGGAGCTATGACAAGGAATGTTTCAGCTGTCCTTGAAATCTCAAGCCTGTAGCTTCCAGACAAGTACTGAACTTAAATATGAAATGTTCAATTTAAATGTCTTAGAATATAAGTCCAGATGTAATTTGTGAAATTGTTAGCAAAGGCCATTATTATTCCAAAGTATATAATTTCTAAGTTGGGTGGTGGTTTTTGAAGGAAATGTTCATTCATTCACACACACATGCACTCTTTGGATTCCACACAGTTAGATCGGACAGTTCTTTTAGCACAATTTTCAACAGGTTTGAAGGTGAGACCATGAGTTGGGACATTCAAGTTCAAATCCCCATTCAGCTAAAAAGTCCTCTGGGTGACTCTCCCCACCTAACCTGCCTGGCTAGATTGTGTGAATAGAAAACGGAGAAGGCAAGAACCCTGTCTGAATGACACATTGCACTCCACAAAGGAAGAGAAGGGTAAAAAAATATAAATCATACCAATTACCACAACATTATTCTAGGCTCTCCAGGTTATTTCACACAGCTCAGTTTCTCACTGCAAGCTCTGTACATCTTTTCCGACCATATGGCAGCACAGCAGGAAGCCTTCTGGGCTGTTAAATGTTTCCCCAGTTCCTTCAAGCTTATTACATAGACCTTCATTTTCAATTTGTGATGTTTTATTTAACAGTAGGCAGGTCTCATTTTCTGCTTCTCTCTCAGCTGTTGCCATGTCACTGGTTGATGTCAACCTGTCACCACCCAGAGAGGCCTAGATTGTGAAGTATGGTTGCAATTTGCCTTATCTGGTGCTGTGCTGGGGGAATCTGTCACCTGCATGGCAAATTGCAATATACACTTTCAGCTAAATAGGCATGCTACCTTTGGAAAAATAATTCCCTAAAAAAATGAAACCAAAATAACTTCGTTGAATTTAAAATCCACTCTGAAAAGCTGCCATAATCTGTAACAATAAAAGAGAACAAATGTCCATGTGTGTGTGCTTCCAACATAGCTACAAGACTGTGAAACCTACACACCATTAAAATGGGAACAGGTCAATGCTGGAAATGTCAGAAAGAGGTTGGTACGATGTTTCATATGTGGTGGTCATGTAATAAAGCAAGTAAATATTGGGGGGAAATACATAATAAGATATGTGTAACATTGAAGATACAATTTGATAAAACGCCAGGAATGTACTTATTGAATATGACACATATGATTGATGGAGCGATACAAAAGAAATATTGGCAGATTATACTCTATATGATTATGACAGCAAGAATAGAATACGCTAAATTATGGAAAACTCCTGAAACGCCTACAATTGACCAATGGTGGGCTACTCTCATTGAAAATAGAAATGCAGATATAGTCTCACAAAGACTAAAGGGGAAGACTGATGAAGAAATAAAGAGAGAATAGGAGTTAGTGATGGATGACCGATGGGTACTAAATAGGGAGGGGAAATATAAGGAGATGATTTGGAAAAGACGAAATTTTATATTGTAAATAAGTCATTGGGATAAATGGTGTGACAGTACATATGATGGTAAAATGGATATGACTAAGTAATTCTGGTGAAATGAATTTATTGCAGAAACCAACTTGAAATAGCAACATAGAATTATTGTAGTACAGTTTTTTTAACTATGTCAATGTCTAGGGAGGACTGGAAGAACAACAAGAATGTATTCAATGATATGTACAATTTAAAGTTTATTTGTTATTTTTATGTATTGGAAATTTTAATAAAAATATTTTTTTTAGAAGAATTCTGTGTGCATATTAAGGAATCCATAAAGATATACACCTTAAGATTTTTTTAAAAAAAGATTAATTTTAGTCAGTTAAAACCTGCAATACTATCTCAAGGCACTAGATGGCAGACCTCCCTAACTGCCAAAATGAAGCTTGGAGCAGTCATTCTTAAATTTTTCTTTACTGGGGATGCCCTGTAAATTTAATTTGTTTCAAGATTTAAATATTTAAATTTAAGTATAAATATTCAAATGTTCATTTATTAAAGGCTTCTGGACATTAGGATCCAAATCTCCACTTAGACACCGGGTAACCTTGGGCAAATCACATTGTCTCAGCCTCAGAGGAAGGCAAAGGCAAACCCACTCAGAATAAATCTTGCAAAAAACAAATAAACACATTTTGATAGGTTCACCTTGGGGTTTCCATATGTCATAAGCAACTTAAAGGCACCCAGTAACCAAGTGCCACTGACAGGAGGAGGTTCTTTCTAGTCATTTTGTCTCCCTCCTTGGAAAACTGACTTGTTGGTGACCCTAAGGCAAACTTATCATGGGGTTTTCCTGACAAGATTTATTGCCTTTGCTCTTCTCTGGGGCTGAGAGAATGTGACTTGCCTGAGGTCACCCAGTGGGTTTCAATGGCTGAGTGTGGATTTAAACCCTGATCTCCAGAGTCATAATTTGGGCACACACACACACTTGCTGCTGTGTCCCTTTTGTTAGGGATGCACAGGGTGGGTGGGTGGATGGGGGCTGAAACTACTCCCTTGTTGAAACTGCTCCCTCAGCATCTGCAAAAACACACCCGCTGCCACATCCCTGTTGCTGCCACTGCTGTTGGCATCCAGCAGTAGGGCTTTGTGGACCCTCTGTGAGGGCTCCATGACCCCCAGGGGTCTCTGGACCTCAGTTGAAGAACCACTGGATTGGAGAATTCCTGAAATAGTTATTTTTCCATAGGATGTGCAGGTAGTTCCATATAGTGCTTCCTTTTGCAGAGCCACTACTGTTCTCAAACCATTAAAAGGCAGAGAATGAGAGCCGGACACAAAGGAAAAGAGAAAAGGACGTATTATCTGGTAAAGGGAAGAAAAGCTAAGTGAACACAAGGAAAGACTGAATGAGTTGCAGGTGGACACATGGAGAAAAAGACTAATGACAAAGAGGTGTGGCAGGAAGAGAAGAGAAGAGGAAGTGCAAAAGTACAGAAACCTGGGTAGGGATTTGTGGAACTAATACTTTTGCTGGTATTACATTGTACTTTACCTCCAGATGTGTAACAAAATCCTAAAGCGACAGTGGGATAATAATTTTATAGGGCCTGCTAAAAAGTCACAGTTGAGCAAGCAAACATTCAACATCTTCAAAATTCCTAATTAGTCTTATCTTAAGTGACTGGTGCTGGCTTCAAGTTTTGAGGGGCCCTTGAGTAGGATGCAACCAGGTAGCCTACACCCTCCTGCCATCACTGCCACAGATGCACATACATTCAGGTTTACTCCAGAGCAGATGTGCCTAGAATGTAGCAGGGCTTTGCACAGTTGGTAAGAGAATGGCCAAACTGGTGCAAATGACATCTAGCCACAGCCACTTTATTTTGGTCCTGATCATTGCCAGCCACTGGAATATGCCTCCCAAGACACTTTCCAGACTGAAATTTGACCCCTGGACTGAATATGTGGAAGAGCCCAAGGGGAATCAAGGCTGTTCTTCCTTTTCCTCCCCCATCCTTCTCCTCCTTCTCAGGGTCACGGATCTCCTGGGGCTGGAAACAAGTGACCTGCTGGGGTGGGATCCCTGAAGCTACACTAAAGCACCAATCTTAAACATCAGCCCAGACCAGAAAAGGGTAGAGATGGTTGAGAAACACAGACGAGATGGGCACAAAGAAATACCTGGGCTTCCTGCTTGTAATTGGTTGTGTTTATATGGAGGAGATGCAATGCAGACTTAAGTAGGGTTGGGCAATGATGTTCATATTGAGGATCACATTCCTGGAAGGGTAATTTGCTGAGGGCTACTGTGGGTAGGCCTGAAGTCTGTAGAAGATAGAACTTGAACCAAAAACAGATGATCCTTTTCTCTCTCATTCTACCATCCCTCCTCAAATATAAATCTCTCTCTCCCTGTCCCTTGCAACTAGAAGAATTTATGGGTAAGAGACTGATCACTTTAAAGGAAGCCTGAACTATTAAATGTTGTTGAAATTAGGTAAAGGGTCACAATGAGATCAAACTGAGGGCCTTAAATTAACCAGAGGGACAGAGGAGTGTGATTATTATTCTTCCAAAATATGTCATTATTTTAGATTTGTGCCTATAGAACTGGATCAGACAGATCTCTTATAGGATAGAAATCTGATCTTGTAAAGTTATTGCATTTGTAAAGCAGGAGATTAATGTTAAATTTGTACACCAGGAATAAAACGCCTACACCTTTGTAAATGAAATAGTTATCGCAAAGGCACTCCATTCATCTTCTCTAAAGGAACCCAGACTTGTCACTTGCTGCCCGGGAATTCCCACTGAGCGAGCAAAGGGCAGCATAGAACAATATGAATTAATGATAGTATGTTATCTCAAGAACAGAAGACAATTGGCTTCTCTTTGCCAGTTGCTGAGGAAAAGAAACAGGAGGGTACTGCCATGCTTGTGTCCTCTTTGTAGACTTCTCATTTCATGATCATCTGGCTGGACTATTGTGAGAAAAAACTGCTGGACAAGATGGGCCTTTGGTCTGTTCTAGGATAGCTCTTTATGTTCTTATGAAACAGTCCTATGTGGCACTGTGTATATGGCTTGCTGAGATCAAATGTATCGAGGGGGCAAGATTCCTGACTGGACACACTCCATATATGTTACCCTTACTACTTTTGTGTGATTTGTTTGCCTTTCTTTGTTTCCCTCTGCTTCTAGAAAGAGATGCATGCTGCATATATTGATTGTGCATTAACATTTTGGCAAAGCTCCCAACTGTGAAAACATTGATCCCCCTGACCACCACTGCTTTCTGATTTCAATAAAGACCACTGGCACATAGTTGCAATTAAGCCTATTCATCCACACACCCACCAAGCCTTCTTTTCAAGTAATCTGGGGCTGGCCCTCCGCTTTGAGATATCATTTA
Organism: Ctenosaura bakeri; assembly: GCA_948474755.1. NCBI lineage: Eukaryota > Metazoa > Chordata > Lepidosauria > Squamata > Iguanidae > Ctenosaura > Ctenosaura bakeri. The sequence goes on from CAOLHI010002923.1 coordinate 18,340, forward strand.
CCCAAACAAAACAGTGTGGATTTTTGTCTCATGTTTTAGCTGATTCGAAACACTGAAGGATCTCAGACATATTGCTGAGAGTTTCAAGGTGTCCTGTGATTGATGAGCACTAAGCTGTGCAAATAACTGCACAGTTGAAACCTTCTGAAATAGCAAGATCCAAATGTGTTATTAAGTGGCACAGATTCCTTTGGGTGTTAGTCATTTGTCTTGATGTGAGCAGGAGGGAGAAAAGCCCTCACCATATTATTTGCTATGCAAGTCACTCAATGAGATGCAGAGAAGCCATAGAATTGCAAGAGAAAAGTTCCTGTCCTTTCCCATGCAAGAGATGGTTCACACTGCTTAGACATTGTCCACTTGCCAGTGATGCTATTGAAAAACAATGAAGAGGCACGGATGAAACAATGACTGTGCATGAGACAGAGCAGGGATAAAGAGGAGGCTCAAACAAAGCAAGCAAAGAGAAGAATACAGACATTGCAAATCTGCTCATAGGAGCAATGGGACATGGATGTGACAAACAACAGGCTTATGCACACACTATCAGCCAACCACATGCTGCATCTGGTGCATAAAAACCATCATCTGAATATATGTATTGGCACCACTCTACCTTAGTAATTCTTAGAAGCCCTGGAATGTGCAGGATGTAGCTTCACCCTTTGACAATCCTCCAACTACTAGGTAATTGGCTTCTATTGACTTTTTAGCTTCTTTTGATGTTTTTTAAATCTACTACAATCCTTAGTATTATTTTTCAGCTTTGATAATATAAAAACTTTTCTCTTTTCTTCAGTTCCCTACCTAACAAGCAGTCACTATGGCTGGCTTTTTGTTGATATTTTACACACAAATAAGTTCCCTTACACATGTAGTTGTATTACTTTGGCCATGGTGTAGCATCTGTATTCATTTTGCAGTGGCATAAGCTGAGTTCTGCAAATGTAACCATTGCACATGCAGTTTCACATTTTTTTGATAGTGTGTAACTATTCACTAGTACTTTCAGTGTACCATTTGATTCACTGGCCTTATGGAAAAAGTAAGCATATTGGCAGATACACAGTTGGCTGGACAATGTTGGTATTTAGCAGAAGGGTGGTATAGTGCAACCACCACTTTAATTAAAGTAACTATAGATTTACACTATAAAAACACAATGTAGAGTCTCAACTAATGGCTCACATAAGGCTCAGGAGCCCCACATTACCTGTTTTCCAGCTGAAGCGTGATAGAACTTCCCCACCATTTTGCAGGTGCTGACTATATCCCAAGGCTGGAACTGGCTTTGCATGCCGATGTTATCTTTGTCCTTCACCTCTTTATTTATACCCTATCTTTTTCCCAACACTGGGACTCAAGACATTTTACAATTTAAAATGAATACAATATTAGCTGAAAACACGCAAAGGACAGCATTAAAATAGAATTAAACTACTTCACAATATTTAAACAATTTAAAAAACACATTTTAAAAGGATAAAAAGCAGTTAAAAACCAGTTCAATAAAAACAATGCAAGATCCTCTAAAAACCTTCAATTCTAAAAGTCTGCTGGCATTAAAAAAAAAAAAAAAACTTCTCTGCTATCAGAAGGAGGGGCCATTGTGCCCTCCCCAGGAAGGGAGTTCCAAAATCTAGGGGCAGCCACCAAGAAGGCCCTGTCTTCTGTCCTACCAGCGATGCTTGTGAAGGTGGCAAGACAAAGGGCCTTTCTGCACTATACTGTTACAGTGCTATTATTCCACTAGCAACATCCTATGGAATCTTGGGGCTTGCAGTTTAGGGAGGGGCACTGAGAATTCTCAGCCAGAGAGCTCTTTGGCCTCAGTAAACTACAAACCCTAGAATTCCACAGGATGTTGAAAGTGGAATTATAGCACTGTAACAGTGCAGGGCAGAAAGGCCATAAGAAAAAGACCTCTCCTGAAGTTCTCAGCGAGACTCTGAAGTCTCCAGAGAGACTTATATGATGATATTTGATCTGTCAATATGAACCAAAGCCATATAGCACTGCTTAGGCATAACCAGCACTTTGAATTGTGCCTGGAAACAGACTGGCAGCCAGCAAGGCTGTTGTAGCCTTGTTGTGCATTGCCTCTACCTCTGCACTTGTTTGTACCAGCTAAAATTTTCAGACACTCTTCAAAGACTGCCCTATGTAGAATATTTTATAGTAATCCAAATGAAAAGAAGCATACAGGGTTATCCTAGCTGTTATCTCTGATCTCTGACTGGAGACAATAAGGGCAACTTGACCTGGAGTTGCCATAGCTCACATTCTAACTCTCCCAACTCCCTCCCCAAGACCTTATATTTATAAAAATTATGGAGTTATTGGGATTAGAACAAGGGTGCTAGTTTGCTCTCCCACTTCCTAGATGAGTGAGAAAAATATTGTCACATATTAATGGTGGGAAGAATCACACTTCTTAATAACGCAAGCTGAAAGGGGATCAGGACAATTGATGGCAACATTGAAAAATTCAAAGCAATGGCAAAAAGAATGTACCTCCAGTTAGCTGATACCTGCTTTTGGACTAACTCTTTTGAAACATGCTTTTTTTAAAAAAAACAACAACAACTGGGTTTCTGCAAAGACTTAGAAATGTCATTAATATTTCAAAACTGCTTATCCCTTTTGTAAACTGCCTTCAAACTCAAAGCATTATGTTTCCCTGACATCTGAACATCCTTGTGGATAAAGGATAAGCAAGGGCCCCATTTTAGAAAATGTGTTACAGAGAGAAGACGTTTCATGCACACAAAATAGCTGTTCCCTGCATATATCCTCACACTAGATTCTATTGTGCTCAGAATAAAGGACTAATCTAAAAATTAGCACTGGACATACACAGATCAGTGCAGAATGGCATGCTATCACACAGACAGGTGTCATTTCTATGGGGATTACAGGCGCAGTTGCACATGCTACCCGCAACTGCTCTCAGCTGCAGATTGTATAGTTCTTGGGCTGACATGCAATGTGCACATTCCCATGAAATAGTTGCTTGTAGCTTGTAGGCTTTAGCAGATTTTATGAACAAACTTGGTATAATCAGAGCAGGGAAGCTACCCTACCCCCTCACTCCAGATCATGGGCAAAATAGTAAAGGGAAGTTTAAATAACCTCATCAATTTGTAAATTGGCTGCGGAGATATGGATCATTGCTTCTATTGGCAGGTATTTATTTGCACACATGCTTGGACGGGTAGGGAACTGAAATGCAAAATCTACAAACTGATGATTATCTTAGCAGTGATTGCAAGACAAAGAGTATTTGGGAGGTAACACAGACATCCTAGCACAGACAGATTAACAAATGCATGGTGATGGAATGCCTTTGTTCTGTCCAAAGTCAGTGCCAAGTGAAGCATCACTCCATTCACCTGACAAAAGGGACTGGAGTCCAGAAATGACCATATCAAATAAAACTTGTTAGTCTTTACAGTATCATTTCTCTTTTTGTTTTTGCTGTGATAGGCAAACACAACCATAGATTTACAGTGCAGGCTTGTAGATGATAAATGACAATGGATGCTGTTCATAGAAGAAATGGCAGAAATGCCCCTCCAATATTTAAGAGGAGGCGTTTTGGCTCTAGATAAATTTCTGAACTAGGAAGCCTCCCTTTCTAGCCCTTTAGCTGCTACAAGCATAGAAAAACAGTAGCATCTAAGTTTTATGATAGGGGCTGGAAAGGAGACATAGCAGGAGGAGGCCCCTACCCCCATTTGAAGGTCTCCTTCCAAGAGATGCCTGAATTTTGTGATTTCAAATGCTATGGAGTTCAACTGCCATTCGCCATGCTGAGTAATTCTGGGAGCTATAGCCCCAAGAAGTAACTTTTCCAATTATGCTAGACACACACACACACAATGGGAAAGCACACACCCCATGTCAAGGAAACAATGCTTCCTCAAGAGTAATTGTGATCCTCACCTCCAAGAATGTGTCCTAGATGGGAAGGCAGACTCAGAGCAACCCCGGAACATGAACAGTAGAAGGGAGAATGATGATGCTATATAAAACAGGTCTGGGAGGCCTTCCTTCCTAGCTGTGGCAAGGGTCCCCCGGAAATCTCCAAGTACCTCCCTGAAGATACTTCACTTGGGCATGATTGCTCTGGAGCAATCCCAAGATAGTGCCCTTTCTGCAGCTAACATCCAGGGTCACAAATCTAGGTCACAATCCCATACCCACAATTATCTGGCAGTAAGTGCCATCAGACTCCATAGCATGGACTCCCTTAGGACTGCTAGATCAGGAGAGCTCAGATTTCAGTGCCCATGCCAGAAACCTAGGGAGGATGCCTTGTAATGTCACAAGAGGTAGGCCCTGGTGATTTCATTAAATATGACACATGTTTAATTGCGGCATCAGCCACAATTGCGCAGACTATGCCATTTGAATAAAAAATATCATGGCTAACAGATGAAGAAAATATACGTGCAGACACTTTTCAAGACAGTGCTCTCACTTTGAGATTTCTCACCCTTGTGGTAAGGACTGGAGAAGAGAGTCCAGGCCTTGAGACTCTGGGTCAGATCCTAACTGCTAGAAATCCTAGGCTTCCTAGTAGACATGCCCAGAACTGGGAAGTCCGCAAACCCAGATGTGCTTTGAATAGATTGAGCAAACATTGCTCAGACCACTACCCATGGGCATGCTTGTGGAAATAGCAAGCAGGGAGCATCAGAAAGCCACACCCCCACACCTAATTCCAATGTCAATGATGAGCAGATGCTCCACAAGAATAGCTTTTTAAAAAAAAACTGTTAGTCTGCAAACATGCATTCAGAAGCCCCCACAGCGAAACTGGGGACAGAGTCCACATGTGAGTCATACAAAAATGCAGCACTATACAGCTCAATAAAGGATTGGAAAGGAGACAGAAGGGAGCAGGTTTTTTTTGAGGCTGTCACGTTTGCCATGTTGGATGGGAGCAAGCACAGTAGTGGGAGAGAGATGATACCTCCTGCATTCAGTACAAGTCCTGGTGGGGCCCTTGACAACAATAAGTGCAAACAATGGTGGCTGGTGATCTGTGTGGTGATGAATCTGCTCCAGGTTTCATTCCAGACTTTCAAAGAGTCATCCCAGAGGCCGAACCCTATTCCCACACAGCTTCAGCACTTGGTTAGCTCCTTCAAAGTTGAGATTAACTATCCTGTAGACATGCAGGCCATGAGCTACCAGTGATAATAAATTATACACAGATGAGGGAGGAGGTGCAGGGCTGAAGGAAGCGGTATCAGTGGGAGAAAAGTAGGGAGAACTTCTGGGTATCCCCAGTAATAGTTTATGCTAGTGCATTTGCGGCAAAAAAATGAAGTGGCTTAAAATTTCTCTCCCGAAAAATTTTAAATGTTGCAGGAATACAGAGAGAGTATTCTTTGTACAGTCTTCCCTCCACATTTGCAGGTCTGACCTTCACAAATGTGATTATTCACAAGGTGCCCACTGACCTCTCCCTCATTTTCTCCCTACCATTTTCTTGCCTTTTGCCCGGGCGCAACATGCCTTCCTTCTCTGCCCTGGGGAAAAGGCAAGTGAATAGGAGTGAGGATCCCTGCCTGCCGAGAAGGAAGGCATGCACAAGCCTTGCCCCCCGCCCCTGTTCCCCCACTCCCATTTGCTTGCCTTTTGCTTGGTTGCATGGAAGGAAGGAACGCATGCTCAAGCAAAAAGCAAGAGAATGTAAGCGGAAGAATGGGGGGAGGCATGCACACAACTTCTCAGTGCACAGGGCTGCCCCTTCCCATTCGCTTGCCTTTTTCTCAGGTGCATGCACAACGAGGCACAAGGCAAGAGTATGGGAGGTGGAGAATGGGAGGAGGCATGCCTTCTCCAAGTTCCCTATAACATTCTTGCTAAGAAGCTAGTAAAATGTCAGCTGGACAGAGTGACTGGTGGTTTTGTAACTGGTTGACCGATAGAACCCAAAGCAGCTCACCAATGGCTGCTTTTCGTCCTGAAGAGAAGTGACTAGCGGGGTGCCACAGGGTTCTGCCCTGGGCCCAGTGCTATTCAACATCTTCATCAGTGATTTGGATGAAGGAGTAGAGGGCATGCTGATCAAATTTGTAGATGACAACAAATTGGGGGGAGGCTAATACACCAGAGGACAGGATCAAAATTCAAAATGACCTTGACAGATTGGAGAGCTGGGCCAAAGCTAACAAAATGAATTTCAACAGAGAAAAATGTAAGGTCCTGCACTTAGGCAGAAAAAATGGAAGGCACAAATATAGGATGGGAGACACATGGCTGGATAATGGTATGTGTGAAAGGGACCTAGAAGTCTTGGTAGATCAGAAGCTGAACATGAGTCAGCTGTGTGATGCAGCCCAACGCAATTCTTCATTGCCTCAATAGGAGTATGGTGTCCAGACCAAGAGAGGGAATGGTACCACTCTATTCTGCTTTGGTTATACCTCATTTGGAATACCGTGTCCAGTTCTGGGCACCTCATTTCAAGAAAGATATCAACAAGCTGAAGCATGTCCAAATGAGGGTGACCAAAATGATGAAGGGTCTGGAAGCCATGCCCTATGAGTGGCTTAGGGAGCTGGGGATGTTTAGTCTGCAGAAGAGAAGGTTAAGAGGGGACATGATAGCCATGTTTAAATATTTGAAGGGATGTCATGTTGAGGAGGGAGTGGGCTTGTTTTCTGCTTCTCCAAAGACTAGAACAAGGAACAATGGATTCAAGCTGCAGGAAAGAAGATTCCACCTGAATCTCAGGAAGAACTTCCTGACAGACAGAGCTGTCCAGCAGTGGAATATGCTGCCTCAGAGTGTAGTGGAATCTCCTTCTTTGGAGGTTTTTAAGCAGAGGCTGGATGGCCATCTGTTGGGAATGCTTTGATGGTGTATTCCTGCATGGCAGGGGGTTGGACTGGATGGCTCCTGTGGTCTCGTCCAACTCTATGATTCTATGATTCTATAAGCATGGGAGTCTCCTGTTATTTGCTTGCCTTTTGCCTGTGTGTGGATAAGGAAGGCACACATGCCCTGGCAAAAGATGGGGAGGAGTCCCAGAAGCAAATGGGAGGAGAAACAGTAGGGAGTTTGTCTATTCACAGGATTCTTTTAAACTTTTGTGAGGATTCTGTGCCCCCAAACCCATGAAAGTCAAGGGGCTACTGTATACCACTTTTAAACTATAATAGTTCCACATAATAGTTCTCAGGCTCTTTCAAGAGAGTCTTTCCTTTCCCATCTGGCCAACTTATGTGTGCACTTCTACATACTGCTTTTTTCTGCCTTTGCATTGGAACATAAAATATAACTTGGGCATGACACATCAATTGTTAAGCTTGCTCTTTAAACTGTGGCCTTGCTGCTGTCAATATTTTTCTGAGCCTTTATCTTTCTTCCAATGTAAGCGACAACCTTCAGTGGAAATAAAGCACTTCGAGTGTATATATACATACTCAGGACTGCCCACACTATCTCAACTATTTGCAGAATGGAGGACAGAGTTCAGAAAGAGTATTAGATATATAGTGGAACTGGAACATTAGGAATTGATTGTAGAGACTGAAATCTTAGTAGTGCTGAATATTCACTCACTTTTTCTGGTCACTGTCCTTAGGGATCTGTTCCTAGAGCCCTTGATTAAATTCCAATTTAAGAATGTGTGGTAAGAAACAGAACTAAATATAATTTTATACTCCAGTTACTATATATCTCACTGCCCCCCTCCCAGCTACATTATATTTTCAGTTTCAGGAACTGTTAGCAGTTTTCAGAGGAGTAGCTGCGTGATGCTGTTGCAGCAAAATCAGCAAAAACAACCTTGTAGACCTTAAAGGCAAACAAATTTAATATGGCATAAAATTTTATGCACCAAATTCCATTTCAACTGTTGCTAAGCATGTTAGGTTTATTTGTCTTCTCTGCTGTTTAGCCCTGTAGTTAACAAGTAGGAATGGGGAAGGTCATTTTGCTGCTTGACGCAAAGGAACATAACTCCTGCTTTTCCAGTCAAAGACTGTTCGAGTTACTTTGTCTGAGCTGGTGCTAAATGAGGAAGAAAGAGATCTTAGAGTTGCAATGGATAACCCAATGAAACATTGACTCTACTTGTAGCCGCTGTAAAATAGGAAAATCCATGACCAGCAGAAAGGGGGGGGGGAGCCCTACCAATCTCATGCTGCCCTTAAAGAAATCTATGGTACAACAGAATTACCAGTTCTACCATGTCCCATTCCCTGACACTTTGAGACCAAAACCTGAGAGCAGGATGTCACAAGGCTGGGTTCTTGTCATGTCACAAAGTCAGGGCAGGGGAATCAGGCAGGAGAGGAGGGAAATGGATATGAGGGTCATCTAGACAAAAGTGTTGGAAATTTGGGTTAAGCCAGCTAAGCGTAATGACAACACAGAGCCAGAGCGTCGAAGAAAGTATTTTTCAGTGGCCAGCAAAAGACACCCAGTAATTACAGCACTTGCCACTATTCCAAATAAAGCTCACTTCTCAGGTAGCTTTTATCTATAGCATACAAGAAGTTTTTTCTAGAATCTACACTCAGAGTGTGGCTACAGAGGATGCAAAATGAGATCATTGCCCCATAGTAACAATTCTGCCCCCTCCAACATACTTTTTTTCAGTCTCCAAATTTCTAGCATTGCAGAGAGTGAGACACTGAAAATCCTTCGCACATAGAACTCTATTTGCTGTATTCCTATTCCCTTGGTAACTGTCTGTCTCTTTTTGTAAGATGCCTAACTCTTATTACGAAATTCTCAACTGAGGTTTTCAATAATTACAATGTTAGAAATTTGACGACTGAAGGAAAATTTCATGTGAGGAGGACAGAATTCTTATTTGGGGGCAGTGCCCTCATTTTGCCTTCCCTCATAGCTACACCCCTGTCAGTGAAGGCTTTCAGACCTTGGGGAATTTCCCCCCACAAATGCTGGGTCTCTGCTGCCCAGGTTTGTACAACAAGAAGGCCTATGAGTCATGATGCTGGTGCTCCACCCGCAACTTTGCCTCAAATGGCATGAAGGATGCCATCCATTCACTCACAAGTCTTTTTATCCACAACCTCTTCTCCCTGACTTTTCCATGCACCAATAATGGTGCCAGCGCAAGACTCTTACAAATACATTTGAGCTGAGCCAGGGAGCCTTGGCACCAGCCAAGAACGGCCACCTCTCATACAAAAATCAGGTTTTCTCTTCCACCAGTGCTGCTCGAGATTTGTCTCCTTGCCCTTAAACCCAGAGACACAGTGCCACTCCCTGAAAGTTCAGCTGGAGGCCTTAGACCTGGCAATCCTATCACGTTACAGCCGTATGAGGAATACTGTGTACTCTTGTGGTCACTGCATCTGAAAAAAACAGTGTTATAGAACTGGAAAAGGAACAGAAAAGGACAATCAAAACTATAGAAGAGCTGAAGCAACTGGAGCAAAGGTTACAGTACTGGAGGCCGTTTGGCTTCAACAAGTAAAGAACAATAAGGAAAACATGACATATAGAGCAGCGGTTCTCAACCTGTGGGTCGGGACCCCTTTGGGGGTCGAATGACCCTTTCACAGGGGTTGCCTAAGACCATTGGAAAATGCGTATTTCCGATGGTCTTAGGCTCCATTCCCTCTTCGGTGGTGGTGCGTAAGTGTGAGCCACACACTCGCGTCCTCCTGCCTCCTTTGGCGGGAGTGCGTGCAGCCACAGCATCACCACAGCAGGAGTGGTGGTGCGCAAGCGTGAGTCACGTGCTCGTGTCCTCCTGCCCCCTGTCCAGAAGGGACTGAAATCGCTCCCCTTCTCCGCTACCGGGAGAACCTCCTATCTGACAGGCCAGCTTGAGGGGTGGCGGCAGCACGGGGGGCAGGCCCCCTCCTCGCCACGGCCCCTGCCCCACTCGCTGCAGAAGGGCCGGGGGGCCACAAGGTGGCACTTTTCTGGTGGGGCGAGCTGTGCCCGGCACAAAAGACAAAGGCGCTGAGATTCCTTCCCCCCTCCGGCCAGGGTCAACACTCTGGAAACTTTTCCCACACTGCTCCCCCAGCGGAAATGGGAGCGAAGCAGAAGCAGAGCCTGGGGGGGGTCGGAGTTTTTTCCCGGGGGAGACACGCGGTTCCTCTTTCCCTCCCTGCCCGCCCCCTTGTTCCCGGCCAGCGAGGTGGCCTTTGCCGGGGGGGGGAGGCATTGTAAATAATAAATAAATAATTTTATGGTTGTGGGTCACCACAACATGAGGAACTGTATTAAAGGGTCGCGGCATTAGGAAGGTTGAGAACCACTGATATAGAGGAAAAGGACAGGGTGAAGAACTGTCTTATTCTAGGTTCAACATTTATAATGCTAGAATTTGATGGTCTTCACTGAAACTAGAATGGTGTAAGATCAGGGCCCTTTTATGTTAAACATCTGTGACACTATGATTCTCCTTTAACTAGCATTGTTCTGTTCTGTGGAATCCTTGAGTTTGATGACACACTAGAGTGTTTTGGGTAGAAATTCTAAATTGTTGCTGTGCGCCTTCAAGTCATTTTTGACTTATAGTGACCCTAAAAGTGAACTTATCACGTGGGTTCCTGGGGCTGAGAGTATGTGACCTACCAAAGGTCACCCAGTGGGTTTCCACAGCTGAGAGGGAAATCAAATTTTGGTTTCCAGCATGGTAATCCAACACTCAAACCACTCTACCATGCTGGGTCTCATGAATTCTAAATATTCCTCCCTAAACTGCAAATAACACGAACCCACAGGATGGCACTTGAAGTGGAATGGTAGCGACAGCTTTGTGTAGTGTGAAAGCGCACCTGATCAGATAAGTTCTCACAGCACATTTTAACTATGAGGGATTCACTACCAGAAGAAGTGGCAATAACTACCGACATGGACTGCATTAAAAGGTGATTATTAGTTAATAGTTAAGATGGTCAGTATGATTGGCAGCATGCTTCTGTACTGCTGGTGTTTTTTCAAAACATAGCAAGCTAATCCCAGCTGACTGATAGCTAGAGCCATTTCTGCACTAGCCTGCTATAGTGCCATTATTCCACTTTCAACATCCTATGGAATCCTGGAGTTTGCAGTTTAGGGAGGGGCCTCAAGTTGAAAGTGTAATAATAGTTGAAAGTGTAATAATAGTTGAAAGTGGAATAACAGCACTATGGCCATTTCCGCACTAGACTGTTATAGCGTGATGATTCCACTTGCAACATCCTATGGAATCCTGGGGTTTGCTGGCCCCTCCCGAAACTGCAAACCCCAGGATTCCATAGGATGTTGCAAGTGGAATCATCGCGCTATAACAGTCTAGTGTGGAAATAGGCTCAGTCAAAGCACAGCAACTACAGAGTAGGATCCGCTGAGCACAGGGGGACTTACTTCTGAGTAAAGACACAGCGTTGGAGGTCCAGTGGTTGAGCATCCTCCTCCTCTGCCATGTGCTTTCCTGCATCCTAGAAAAGACCATCATCATTACATGTATTTGTGAGAGTAGATTTCTTTCTGCATTTTTTTTTTAAAAAAGCCTTATGTCGCCATTCGAACCAAACCTTTAAAAAAAGAAGAAGAAAGCACCTAGAAATGCTAATTTTTTTTTCTAAGTCACGGCTCAGTTTTCCAGGCTCTGGCCATTTCCGCACTAGCCTGTTATAGCGCGATGATTCCACTTTCAACATCCTCTGGAATCCTGGGGTTTGCAGTTTCGGGAGGGGCCGGCCGGCCCCTCCCGAAACTGCAAACCCCAGGATTCCAGAGGATGTTGAAAGTGGAATCATCGCGCTATAACCAGCCAGTGCGGAAATGGCATCTACCTCCTCCCCTCCCCTCTCATGATCCAAGTGGCCACGGAGAGGCGTAGAGACCGGCCTCCTCCTTTCCCTTCCCGGATCTCGGCCATCACTGGGTGACCGGGCTGGGCATATTTGCATATTTCTACCTTTGTCTCCAAAGAGCAGCCAATGAGAGCGCGCGGCTGCCCCAGCCCCGCCCCCCGAGGTCCCCGAGCTGCTGCGGGAGAGTCCGGTCCTCTACATTGCTGGGAGGCCGGATTTTCGCTGCCGCCGCCGCCGCCGGGTCTACCTGCTCCTTCCCAGGCGCGGCGCAGCGCCTCCCTCCCCACCGGAGCCATTCTAGCGGGCGAAAAGAAAGCCGCCCTCGCCCTTCTCCTCGGGAGGGCTACCTCGGAGGGGTCCGGAAGCGCCGCTGCCGCCTCAACCGCGGGGGCGCGATGGTGTGCGGCGGCTTCTCCTGCTCCAAAAACTGGCTCTGCGCCCTCAACCTGCTCTACACGGTGAGTGGAGCCGGGCGGGACGCCGGTGGCCGCAACCCGCCCCTCTCCCCCTTTTCTGAGGGCGCTTCTCAGGCCTGAGCCATGCCGGGGGGCCCAGGTGCGCGGAGGGAGGGGCGGCGGGGCGGGGCCAGAGCCGCCCGCCTCCCTCCGGACGCCTGGCGTGGCCTTCTGGGCGGCGGCCGCTCTTCCTCGGAGGAGGGGGGAGCGCGAGGAGGGGCGGGCGGAGCCCCCGGGGGTTTCTTGTGGGGGGGCGTTTCTGGAATCCGCTGGAAGAACAGGGCTAAAGCCCGGCTTCCCGGGCTCTCACGCCCAGATATTGAAGCGACGTGGGGTTGGGCTGGTTGGGTCAACCCGCTGAGTCGTCGGAGGGCGTCTTTTCATTCTGGGGAGGGGGGGGTCTTACTGTTATTATTTGGTGGGCGTTATGGTCCAAGTCCGACTTGGGGCGAACCGATCCGAGGGTTTCCTTGGCAAGACTTAGGCCTTTTCCGCACTAGGCTGTTATAGCGCGATGATTCCACTTTCAACCTCCTCTGGAATCCTGGGGTTTGCAGTTTCGGGAGGGGCCGTCCGGCCCCTCCCGAAACTGCAAAGCCCAGGATTCCAGAGGAGGTTGAAAGTGGAATCATCGCGCTATAACAGCCTAGTGCGGAAATGGCCTTATACAGGCTGTCCTACAAGGTGTCTCGCCTTCCTTCCCTCCCCCACCCGGCATCCAGCTCCACCCTCGACATACAAGCACAATGGGGAAAGCTTTCCCTGTTGAACATCTTCCAGTCAAGATTCACACCGGAATCCTACTGGTGGCTCCAGAGGTGGCCTCCTCCATATCGCTCAACTGCAAATCCCATCATCGTTGGCCATGGGCTATGCGGCTCAGAGCAAATGGATTTGGAGTCCCCAAACATCTGGAGAACTCCACAATTCCCATCCCTGCTAGTCCCAGTTAAAGGAGACCCACTAGCCATTTCCGCACTGCACTCTTATAGCGCGATTATTCCACTTTCAACATCCTGTGGAATCCAAAGGTTTAAACTGCAAACCCCAGGATTCCAGAGGATGTTGAAAGTGGAATAATCACACCATAAGAGTGTGGTGTGGAAATGGCCACTGACTCAATTGTTGAACGGAAAGCAGGTAGATAAATGCTATTGATTCAGTGAGTCTGTTCTAGTTCTACAGGAGGATTCGGGTCACAGGCATCTGGTTGCCAGAAAAGAAAAAGAAGTAACCCATCTTCTATGGCATAGTTGTGTAAAATAATTTTAAGTTACAACCAAGATAGGAGTATCCACCTTTTCCTTTGTTTAATCCACCATTCATGCTCCGCTCCCAGCCCATGTCTGTGCCAACTGAATGAATCCATCAGGGAAGTAAACTTTAGTCAACAAAGGTTTATGTCATTATATGTATGTTAGGTTTTTTTTTTCTGTTTCAAGAGTCTGGCTGCAATCTTATTTACCTCTGCCTGGGAGTAAATCCCATTGGTAGGTAGAATATAATAATGACTTAATTTTCTACCTGACTTGTTTTGTTGCAACAAATTAGCACGATTACCCATCTAGCTAAACAGATGTAAAATAAAGCAAGTTATATTAGCTAATGGGAGTTTCAGACCGGTAGCATATGGAGGGCTGCGGTTTGCCCATTCCCGCTGTACAGCAACAGATATTTTTCTGCTCCATACCAGTTTTTTTTAAATGTAACTTTATCCTATACTTATCAACTAAGGTCAGTTTTTTGGAAAACCTGTATCATTAGCTATGTGGTTAGGTTAGGGTTAGGTTTGCCTATGACCATGTGATCATAACCTTATTAGTTATTGTTGGTTTCACTGCAGTAGCAAGGGCAAACTCTGTAATCTGTGGAATGAATCTGTATTACCAGGAATTTGGCTGGGACGTATTTGAGGCTAAGACAACAATATGTAGTCAAGATTTTTCAGAAATAAGCTTCTCTGGAGCCAGTGGTACAAATGCCCAGCTGAATGAAATTAGGATGGAGAGTTTTAGGAATCCATTCTGCTTTTAAAAAAATGCTTTCATAGTCTTATTTCTTCATACAAAGCATATAGTTCACCTATGGAAACTCTTACCACAAGCCATGGTGAAGCCTGCTAGCTTACATGGTTTTAATAGGGGATAAATTCATAGAGGATAAAACTGTTCTGAGGCAGCTTGACTTAGGATATCATTACTGGGGAGCAGCCATGGGAGAGGGCTGTTTTATTTATTTATGTATTTGTTATATTTATATTCCGTCTTCTCTCCAAGGAGCTTATTGTCTTCCCTTTTTTAATCCTTATAAAAGCCCTGTGATGTCGGCTGGGCTGAGTATAATGACTGATCCAAAGAATCCAGTAAGCTTCATGGCTAAGTGAGGAATGGCAGTCAGATTTCCCCAGTCAAACAATGCAATATAGGCTTTCATGTGTCTCATTTGTGTTTTTCCCAAATGTACCTGCCACTGTAGGAAATAGGATGATGGATTAGAGATATGCTTTTAGTGTGATGCTTTAGCACTCTTATGTTCTCATTATGACATCCATGAGAGTTAGCTGGTAGCACTGCCAATATTTCGCAATCTAGTCCCAAGCTACACTTGCTGTAGCCTTGGCTTTGTTTCTTGTTGTGGTTTCTCTCTTTTGTCAGTGATTTGAATCATGCAGTACAGTGGGGTCTGATGCTTCCTTGTTAGTGAGGTGGACTTCATTCCAGATTTTAAATCAATTGTCTAAAGTACTGAATCAATTTGTGGGATTGGGTTTAATACCCTGGAACTTGAAAAGTTCAGACTAAAACTTGTAGTGGGTATTCTACTCCATGAACATGGGAGACACCCGTCAGCTCCAACATTATAACATCACTTTTCAGTGGTGTCCAAAATAGTTGAGCTTAACTTTTTCCTTAAATAACTAGACTGTTAAAAATGAAAGCTTCAAGATGCTGTCTCATCCAGGAATATATTCTTTCCAATGAAGTTTTCACTATTCCTTAAAAGTCACATCATACATCTTAATGCATACATACACAATGAGGAACATGGGTAAAAATCTATGGGTTTCAGGCACGTTGGTAAGCAGTATAGACATGCCTTTTTTTGCCACACAATATATGGAGCATCTTTGGAACAGAACAATCTACTGACTGCTGGAAATTTAAGTGCCTAATATGTGTTTTACACCAGTCAGTTTGACTGCAGGTTCATATACTCTTGAAACAGAGAACTGTAGCAACAGGGAAACAGGATCAAGAAATGTGGTGATCAAAGTATTTGAATGTTGCTGGATACTGGAGAGTTATTTAGGTGACTAATTGCTTCTTATGGGGAGATTTTTGAAGTAAATTGAACTTAAATATCCAAGATTGGTGAAAATTCTAGATTCTTGAAAACCAGCTTTGTTCTGACAGTTCTTTAGTATCTGCTCTCTAATGGTTTTATTTAGTGATTTTACAACTTACTATGACAGTTCAAACATTAAATTATAACTTTTATGACTATTTGTATCCATATTTAAAATCTTATACTGAGCCACCACTTTGTGGAGAAATCAAACAAACATTTAGAGGCAAGTAGCGGTCAAGCTTTGACACCTTGACAGCCCAGTATGAGTGGAGCGCTGTGTAGTCCTGCCTATTTTTCCTATGGCATCTTCTAGCATATGCCATCCTATAACATACTCAGGTCCTTACTGTGCATGAGTGAAATGCATAACATCCATAACTGTACCTGTAATTCCTTTGGTTGGGACATTCAATGGCTCAGTGAAAAGAGGATGGTTGTTGCCCCTTTGGGCCTTTCTGCCCTGTGCTATTATAGTGCTATTATTCTGCTTTCAGTATCCTATAGAATCCTGGTGTTTACAGTTTAGGGAGTGGCATTTAGGATTGTCAGCCAGAGAGCTGTTTGGCCCCACTAAACTACAAACCCCAGAATTCCATGGGATGTTGAAAGTGGAATAATAACACTATAACCGTGTAACGCAGAAAGGCCCTTTGAAACAGGTTCAGACAGAGTTTTTTGGGGGGTTTTTGGAGAGAAGCATCCTCCAGGTTTTTGTTAGTTTTAGTTTGGTAACATTGCAGAGGATGTGTTCTCTTTGTGTAAATACATACCACCTGTTTAAGCTTTTCCCGAACGGAGCTCTTTAATGAATAAATATAGCTTATTAGTATTCTCTAGCAATTTTAACATGCATCTCATTTCTTCTGTTGGAGAATGTATTGTTAATTGCATAATTGATGTTTAAATGTAATGCATTTGAGTTCAAACACAAAAAGACCATATGTTTTAATCCTACTGCCCAGTTCTTACCATGTTTACTTAGAAGTAAAGGCAATTTTAGTGTGTTCAGAACCATAGCTGTTTTGTGTGTGTATGTGGACTCTTTCTGTTGATGGGATCGTATTAACACTATGATAAAAGCGAATGCGCACAGCAGCTAGACTGCTTACCAATATTATGTGCCAGGAAGAAACCCTGAATGATCAGTGGAATTGATAGCAATGTAGAAACTTGAAGCACCAGACAGTGGCAAATGATCAGTGGATTGGTTATTTAACCAGTAAAGGAACATAGTAGTCCTCTTAGGTCAGACAGACCAGAGACCTACTTTAGTGTTCAGTGTGTTTACACAGTAGCCAATCAGGTGTTCATGAAAGACCCACAAGCAGAATGGTCCAAAAACAGAGTGCAAATACAGATAGCCTCCTGCTTAGATTCCCCATCAACTAGTACCGAAAGGCATATTGCCCCTGACCTTTGCAGTAATATGTAGCCCTATCATTGGGCTTTATCCTCCACAAATTTGTCTAATTCCCCCTTTTAAAGCCATTTAAGTCATCAGCCACAACTACATCTTGGCAGTTAACTGTGTACTGCATTTATTTCCTTTTTTTCTATCCTGGTTTTTCTTAGGGCAGCTCGATGTTCTGTTCTGATATAACAGCCCAAAAAATCTTCTGTCTAGCTGCTATCACCAAACCTAATTTTATATGCTTCTATCATGTCTCCCTTGACTGATTTTTTTCTCTAAGAGAAGAGTTGCAAACATTTTGGAGATCTCAGAGGTGAGATACTGCAGCCCTTGGAACATTTTGGTCCTACATCTTTTCAGAATCTAAATATTCTTTTTGAAGTATAGCAACTAGAGCTGGAGTTATTCATTAAGAACTGAAAAGAATAAGGCATGTTGAGGCTATAGTCAGTCTATCTGTAGATTCTGTATCCATGGATTCAACCAACCATGCCTTGAAAATATTTTTTAAAAATCCAAAAAGCAAACGTTGAATTTGCCATTTATATAAGGGAAGCCATTTTACTACACCATTGTACATAGTGGGACTTGAGCATCCAAGAATTTTGATATTCACATGGGGTCTTGAAACCAAACCTTAGCGGATACTGAGGGCCTACTGTATTTCCTATCTCCAGTGGGTCTTACTTTAGATTAAACTTACATACAAATACACCGTAGGGGTTACAGAAGCCTAAGTTCTGTGGTGAGCCCATGACTTTATGTGAGTTATGTTCAGGAGACTATATTGTTTTCTTTGTTTTCTGTTTTGGAGCCCTGAAGCCAAACAATTGCCAACCTTGCTTGAAGATCCATGAATCATAGTGGTAAGATGGAAGCTTTCAAATACAATATGTATTAACAACACAGGACAATAGATGTTTGTGTGTGCATGTATGTGAGTGTACACACATACCTATGTATTTTTAAAGCCCCAAGCAGCACTTAAAGCCGATCAGTTTTGGATCCCAGGAGGATGCTGTCAATGACTGAGAACATATATGACTAATGAAAGAGGAATATCGTAATGCTGTTGCAAAATGTTTACCTCTCCACTTCTTCAGCTTCTCTGAGTCAAAGAGTCTCTATTTTGTGTAATAAATAGCAGTTTGATTCCAGTGTAATAATACTGGCTCCATCCCATAGAATCTTGGGATTTATGATTTTGTGTGGTACTTATAATTTTCTGTTGGAGAGCCTGTAATTCATAGGACTAAACTAGCTTTCTCTACCAAAGAATACTAAGTACCTCACCAAACTATAAAACCTAAGATCCCATAGGATGGAGCCATTGTCATTAAAGTGGATATCAAGCCATTATAACTGTGTGATGGGGATATACTCAAAGATTGGGGCCAAGGAATAATTTGGAATATTCTGCAACACCTTGAGTACAAGACAAGTTTGAATCAGAGCAGCTGATGAAGGCAGAAGCTGAAGCATTTTGCTGTACTGTTTTGATATTTCTATTTTCAGTCTTATTTGGTACATCTTGTAAAAGGTATGGGTTTTATCAGATGCTTTCAGAGTTCCCATACTTTCAGAGGTACATGGACATTTGAGATGAGCCTCACAGATGCTCTGTTATTAATTAAAACTACACTGGGAGTTATATATCTTTCCCTCCTGAAAATCAAGGGATTCAAGATGTCTGCTTGTTTGCAATGCAAACAAATTTATGTTAAGCAGCCTTTCAGAGGAAAACATTACTGCATTTGGTAGAGTTGTTGACTTTTTGAGAAACAAAACCTCCTTGGCCCGATTGTACTGATAATTATGGTACATAACTTGTAGAGTAATCCATTGCATTTGTTGGGTCTAGTTTCAAACTTGAGAGATTCCTGCAAGTGGTTCAGTTTGCCATACCCTGTTAATTTTTATTTATTTATTTGTATCCCACCTCTCCATATGGATCAAGGTGGCGAACAACTTAGAAATAGCATGTATTTCGATACATTTTTCTATACATGCCCCCAGTAAGCTGGGTACTCATTTTACCGACCTACGGAAGGATGGAAGGCTGAGTCAACCTTGGAGCCCGGCAGGATCGAACTCATAACCTTGTGGCTTGCAGTATTGGCATTTAACCACTGTGCCACTAGGGCTCCCATTTCCCATGTTCTAGTATAGGTGAAGGTGACTTAGTCTGACTTTATAATCTAGTGCTTTGGCATCTGCCTTAGCTTCTACAGAAACAGGAAAGGCAGCAGCTTCCTGCATAAAGAACATGAGTTTCTATTCATCTAGCTGAACCACGATGTCTTCCTCAGGATGTCAACTTAGACAGGAAATATAAGTATTTACTCAGCACTTGATTCAGTTCAAGCAGAAGAGCTGTCTTCATATCAACAGTAAATATTACCTTCCTTTCAATAGTATTAGAGAAGTAGTCTTAATAAATGGCATATCTTATGTCAAGCCCTGATCTGTCTTTCCTAATGGCAGCAGGAGAGATAATGGTGAAGAAAACTCAGAGCCAGCACACTCAGCAGTATATCTCTGTGGTGTGAGATTTCCAGTCTGTTTGTAGAGTAGATGAGCCCATTTATTTTGCTGCATGGTTTAACCATTATGAATTTAAAATACTGATGTTTGCATGCCAGTGGGTGCCGGCATTAGTAATCTATACTTCATTTCTAGTTAAATAAACTTCCTGACATATATACATATTTCTGACACATTGTAAAGCTGATGATGGCAAAAACTTGAAAATGTTTCCATGAATTTTAGGAAACAGATAAAGCTGTTTTTCTTTTCAGTTATGTTCATTTCTCCTTCTTGCTTTCTAATATCTCTGACTGGGAAATTTACTTTTTGGACTATAATTTCCATTATCCTCCAAACAGCATGGTCTGGATTGTGTAGGACAGCAGTGTTACGTGTTTACTTTTACTTTTGCCTTCTGGACTTAAAAAAATATCCTATAATCCCTATCTTTTTGTTTCTGTTACAGTTGGTCAGCTTGCTGCTGATTGGAATTGCAGCATGGGGCATTGGCTTTGGCCTCATCTCCAGTTTCCGGGTTGTTGGAGTTGCGGTGGCCGTGGGGATATTTCTGTTCCTGATTGCTCTTGTTGGATTGATTGGGGCCATTAAACACCACCAGGTGTTGCTCTTCTTTGTATCCTTTAACTTGTTTGCTTCCTAATGCAGCAACACTTTTTTTTTTTGTTCTACTCTAAGTCTAAATGCACCCCATTCCCTTTTTGACCTGCATCAACTATTTCTTATACTCTGTTACAGCATTATTCAAAGGAGGAAAGTTCTTTTGATGAAGTCATCCAAAGTACAAGGAACTTTATTTAAAAGCATGATTGACCTGTGACCCAGTTATGACACTGGTAAAAGCTTGTAATGGAGAACAAACATTTCTCCATCTGTAATCAGTCACAAGACTGCAGTGATAGGAGTGGTTTCCTTTGAAATTGTAACACATCATGCATGCAGATTGATGGCTTACTTCCTCTGAACTTAATGGGTTTCTTTAAGAAGTTACTGCTCTTCCACATAATAGTAATAATGTTTTCTTCTAAAAATCAGGGCTTCTAGAGACATACACAAGCCTGTACAGCATGTAAACATGAAGGAGAAGTCTTCGAACTTATTGTATGCAGAAGGACCCAGCAGTTCTTCTTAGCTGCTGAAAACCCTTCCATGTCCTACACAAAAACCCTAGATAGCAGACGTATAGCTATAAGCAAACGTAGCCCGGGCACAGCCATTCAAGATAAAGAATGGGCCTTTATGCACTAGGCTGTTAAAGTGCTATTATTCCACTTTCAACATCCTATGGAATCCTGGGGTTTGCAGTTTAGGGGGGACATTTAGACTTCTCAGCTAGAGAGCTCTTTGGCCTCAGTGACCTACAAACACCAGAATTCCACAGGATGTTGAAAGTGGAATAATAGCACTATAACAGTGTAGTGTGGAAAGACCCAAAATTTCATTCACCAAGGAAGATATGCTTTACATTTAATAAAGATTTGTGGGCCAAAACATTTTATTAGTAATATTGGTTTTCTCTTTGTAAGCTTGTCTGCATGGATGATTCTTGCATATATTTGTCATTCTGTGTATCAATGTGTATTTATTTAGGAAATTTTATTGTGACTATTTGGGGGGTTTTGTGACTTCAAATTATTTGTGGCATTTGCAATTAAATTCGTCACAGTCTGTTTTGCTATTTCATGTACCTGTGAGAGTTGTATTACAATCTGATCCTTGGCTTACCAGCTTCTTGTATGACGGGTGCGTTTTGTAGCTCTTATATTTTTCTTTTGAAATTGAGTAAGCTTTAGTGGCAAGAATAAATATAGTGGCAAGGAGTGTGGTATAATTAGAAAATAAGCCAGTGCTGTGTTACTGTTTGCTGTTCTTCATTATCCCAGTGGCCAAGAGTTCCTGCAGTCAGACTGAGATATAACAGTTGGTTTCACTTCCTTCTGTTATTCAGACTTAGTATTGAAGCATACATAGCCTTTAGCAGCTTAGTGAATAAATAGATGATTGCTGCATGACCTGTACTAACAGTGTGGTGACTTTGACCCTGAAAATAGGTTTGCTGTTCTAATGTTTTGTTTTGTGTGCAACTGTAATCAAGTTGCATATTGTGAAACCTAAAAAGAATAAATAAAATATCAAAGCCATGTTTGTCATCCTGTTTAACATTCTTCAACTCACTGTATTTAGAGTTAAACAGAGATTTTGAACTCTTTTGGACAAGGGAAATAGATCCTGGTCTAAATGCTACTTCAGGTTTCTTCTTGTGTTAAGTCATTGAAAGCATAGAATAGGATGTTTAAATAGAGGGCATGGTCTGCTTGCTAATAATGTAAGGTAAATTACAGCAACAGCAGTCCTCTGTTGAGTAACTCCCTTGGTATATGAGCGCTTAGCACCTCCTGTTTTATATTCAGACAATATTTGCACTACCATATTGTAGATTGTGATCAAGATGGTGCTGTAGATAGCAGGATTTGCTATTAAAGCACTCTAGTATATTGCTATTGTTGGGTGCAAAATAGTGTGGACTTCTCTTTTAACTGCTGCAGGTTTTTTTTTAAAAAAAGGAAATATCTAGAATAATTCAAAGTGATGTACAGTATGAACAGCTTATTTTATGAATAGCTCCATATTAGCCAAATATTTGTGGAGTGTAGCTTTTAGAAATGTACTGTGAACTGAACTGCTGTCCATTTTCTTTTGTAGAATCTAGCAGGAACCCATAAGATTTTTACTTATCTGCTTGGTCACTTTTCTTTGCCATGGAATTGAACTATAAATTGGGCTGTTTGTAGCTTTCCTGTCTAAGAGATCTTTGATGTTACACAGTTTCAGTGGAAATGCTGCAGCTGCCCCAAGGAAAGTGAATTAGAAGATGTGCTATAGCTGTGGAGCAAAGTGAAAACCCAGTGAAAGTGTTTGTGTTGCAATCTTATCCTCTCATTCCAGGGAACATTGAACTACATAGAGTTTAATTCTAATTTGACATGAATAAGATGGCAGTGCACATCAGACCTTGTGCCATTTGTCCCTATTGTGAAAGGTATGCCTTCTGTTCAGTTCCTGCCTCAGACCACTTGTCTTGGCTAGAGACGGAACACAATTCTCCTGCTTAAAAAACATTTGTGCACCTACAGATTGTCCCCCACAGAACCACATTTAAAGCTAATCTTATTCTGAAGTGGATCACTTAGCTTGTCGCAGGCCAGGTTCTACTAATATTCAATGTACTAGTGAAGGTAAGACCAATGGAACTTCCTAAATTTCCAAGTCAGTAGTGACTTCTCTGGTAGAGCTGGCGTGGTATGTCAACTTCTATGAGCTGTAACCCATCAAATTTTGGGGCAGTTATAATTTTCCTCTGGTCTGTGTGTAATTCCTGCTGTGCTGCATCCAGCGTGTGCTGTTATTGCAAACAAGGCTTAGATCTTCCACTTGACAGTAAAGGTAAGATGAGGAAATTACCAGACCAAAATTATTAAAGGACATACTTGATTTGAGAGAGAATAGAAATGAATCTCTCACACAGACGCATATCATGGAATGAGGAGAGCAGGCCAGATCTAGATGAAATAGTCACACTGTAACAGAAAAGCAGTCAGTCCAAGGTCTAACTAGGGCAGAGCTTTCCAGACTTTTCATGCTGGTGACACACTTTTTAGACATGCATCATTTTATGACACAGTAATTCAGTTTTACTAGTAAACTAACCCCTGATAAGACATACAGACACATACATAAATTGTAATAACAAAATGTATGGGGACACACCATATCTCATGAAAACCTTTCATATATTTTTAAAAATATGTGATTTATAAATAATAACATACATTTCCAAGATTGTAGGCAACACACCTACACACTTCAGGCGACACATTAACGTGTCGCAGCACACCGTTTGGAAAGCACTGAACTAGGGTTAGTCTGTGGATACACAAAAATAGGCAGAATTATTAAAGCCCTTTGTAGTTGTTCAGAGACATTAATCTTCTGCAGTGAGTTGCTTCAGAAGGAAAAGAGAGCCAATCAGGACTGAGTATGGTAGCTGACTGAGGCAGAGAAAGAGAACGTTGAGAGATGGGATGGAGTGTCTGCTGATAAACACCTTGAGTGCAAACACTCTGTGATGCAGTGTTTTGTTGCAGATCCCACAGGTAGAGTCAGAAAGCCTAGACAAGTGTGGTTTTACTTTTTCTAGTAGCTTGGGTATCTGGAGTTTAATCTGCTTTAGTATGTCCAGTGATATGTTTTTCTGCTAGGATCTTGCATTTATGTAGGAAGGTGAAATTGAGCTACTTGTACACAACAGGAACAACATGTGTAGTAGAATATGTGTGGAAACATTGATCGATGTATAGAGCTACAGCAGAGCCCATCGAGTTCTGGGAAGTCATCACTAAATACATATACAAATGTCAGAAGTTCAGTTGATCTTGTATTCACTAGTATTCTTAACATCTTAGCATGCATCATTGATGCATGTCTTAACATTGCAAGTACTTCCCTTGAAGCTTCAGTATACTCTCAAGATTTGAATTCAGCCAGCTTTTGGGGTAGAAATAATATTTTCAGCATTCTGGAACTGCTGCCAGTTTTAAGCTTCCTTTCTCTTCAGTAAAACACCCAGTCTTAAAATACATCCACATATTATTTGCATGGGTTCAGTTTCACTCTGTGTTAAATATTAATCTGGGTATTAACATTTGTATCTCATGTGTCATGATGAGTTATATATGGAACTGCTTGTTCCTTTCCATCATAAAACCAGTTAGTGCTTAGGAATAATGAAACTACTACCTAAAGCCAAGTGATGAAGTTGTAAGCAAAAAATCTACCTGCATTTGGCTTAAGAGGGGCTTATAAGTTATTTCACAGCACAGTCTTATGGCTGTTGATGAAATCTCACCAATTGCAGTGGGGCTTATTTATAGGTAATTGTGTGTCTAGAAATGGAGCCTCAATATTATAGAATAGAAATTGTTTTAATTTTGCAATCAAAACTAGGTTTCTCTGTGTTGTCTGAAATACTTAGTCCCTACGTTAAGAAAAGAGCCCTGTTTGACTTGTCATTGCTGTACTAGTAAATTCCTCTGTACAAATTTCACTGAAAAGTTGTCTAGGATTACTTCCATTTCCTTGTGTATTTCCCGTTTATCTTATTGGGGCTCTTGTAGAAGCATTTAAGAGTTGATTGCATTCTCTGAAGCAGATGTCATTTCCCACACTGTCATACCTAATAGCATCCATAAATCTTCTCTATCCATGGTGATCACCTCCTTCCTCCCTATGGTCCAAACCAAGATAGCATAGTTTGAAGGCGTATGTATAACTTTGTCTGTGTGGTGTCTTAAATGACAGTGCAATCTTTGTGACCTTAACTAAGTGACTTCAGTATATGATCATTCTCTTGCTAGTGTTCATTATACAGTTTTCAGTCTCCTGTGCTTGTCTGACATTGAACAAGGAACAGCAGGTAAGAAATGTCACATGACTTGTTTGTTTGACGTCATCTGTATTCTGCTCTTCTTCTTCGTGGTCTCTGTGCCTTCATACACTAGGAGCTTTAGCGCCTGCGCGGTAGCGTTCGGAAACTTCTAGAGCTTGTTCGCTTGGCGGGAACCCCTCCCCCACGCCGGTACTGCGCATGCTCCTCCCGCCGAGCAACGGTCTCTCCTCAGTTCTTTCTCGTCCGCCGCCGCGTACGGAAGGTTCTTTAGTTTGTTCCTCATCATCATTGTCATCATTATAATCTTATTATTCTTATAGTATAATTTTTAGTGCTTATTATTAATAATTTGCCTGCCATTCTTCCACACCAATGTACCGGAAGTGCCACACCACACAAGAGTGGCAATACCAGAAAAGGAATCTCTGAAGAGATTTTGATGTATTATGAAATTTTTAATACATATGTTTGCCCCTACCCACTGGGTTGTAAATTTTGCACAACAAAAGTGATTTTACAGGGATATAAGTTGAAGTTCAATTACAACAAACAGTCTAACTTTAAAGCACAATAGCAGTCCAAGTAAGCAGTTCATTTCAGTAATGTTGTTATACCAGTTGAAATCCTTTACAAAATAGAGAATCAATTATTAAAACAGAATGTCATTTGATATTTACCAGTTGTTAAAATAGTCAAGCCAGAGTCAGATACAATAAAACTTTTTCCAGTGCTCTTGGCACTTCTGTGGAACTGAAGACCAATTAATAAATAATGTAATCAACAGTCAGTTCCTCGGAAGTGCCTAACGCAGGAAAAAGCAACTAGATTTCTTATAGCTTTCAGTGTAAATAAGTGATAGACACAAAAATAGTCTTATTAAAGTATATCATGCCTATAGATATGTCTGTATACAGAGTTTGGGGGCCATGTTTGAGCAGCATGGGACACTCCAGTAGCATCAGCCAGTGCTTCTTTCCTCGGTGCTTGGTTTTTCAGGGTCGTTGGAGATAAGACAGTGTGTGAGGGGTGGCTTAGGAAATTGCCTGTGCCTTTTTGTCAGGCAGATTTTCAAGCCATACTTCTCATACTGCCCTGGCTCTGAAGACCACTAGAAGCCAAACATTAAGGACAAAGGCAGCCATAGATGTGGTTGGCCTCCATTAGGGGTGCGTGTTGCACAGTTGCTTTTTTCTCAGGTGATTGGGACTGTTGGCTGCCATTTATTGTCACCACCACCATTTGTTGCTGGCCTTTCTCTTGCACAGGGGAGGTACCTCTTGAATACATTTATGTACAAGCAGCAGGATAGTCAAACAGCATCCAGCACTGCCCATTTTATGAGAGGTTTGTCCCTGTATGATTCCAACCTGGAAGTTTCCAGTAATGAAACATACAACTTAGGCCTTATGAACAATCAGTTCTCTCATTCTCCAAGATTATATAAGCTTCTCAGTTAACCAGACTGACCCTTTCTACTCTTATTCAGAGAGCCACTATCAGATTCATTATCATCTTGTTACCATATAGGTGTTTGGGCCAGAAGTCTCATTATTCCTGACTGCTGGCCACATTGCATGGGTCTCATGGAATTCGGAGTCCATATTGTCTGAATACCACTACATAGTATATTTCCTTCTACTTTAAAGGCTTAGATCCAGCATGACATCAGTAGAGCAAAGAAGTAACTTTCCTTCCAGTCAGCTGCGGGTCCTAATTGCTCTAACAGGAGCCAAGACATTGAGAGTAGGGGACATGTTGTTGTGCAATCACTTTCCTGTTTGCTCCAGAAAATCTTGCTGATTCTTTAGGATTGCAGAGATACAGTTGAACCCACTGGAAACCATGTATCTTCAGTTGTCTTGCAGCCTATAATGATCTCTTATGTGCTCCCTAATCAGAATAGCACTTACTGGTGAGAAAGGTATACCAAGCCTGGAAATCCAACACTTGTATATTTTAGAAAAGTGCTGGAATGCTAGAATAATTGACTCCTCAGATGTACTGGTCTTCAAGTCCCAGAAGCTCCAGCCAAGATGTCCAGATGTGAGGTCTTTGTGACATTGTAGATCAAAACATCTAAAGATCCACTTACTCCTATTACTCAGTGATTTGATTCCTATCATTGTTCCTCTCTGCACTGAGCTCATAAAGTGAGTGCCAACAGGACTGAAGCCAAAATGAGACTATTTAGGAGGAGCAAGACAAAGTATCATAACACCTGGAGTTGTAGAGGTACAGAACAATATTAAAAAAGGAAGCAGGGGCAGCCTTCTACCAAACTAGACATATTTGATATCAACAGAATGTTGAGTGACATTTGAGAGGGGAGAGAATAGGGAGTGAATGACTGGAATGTAGCATTTTAGCTCCTTACCTCTTAAAAGTATTCTTAGAAAGAGCATGGTTGGATAGCTTGAATTCTCAACAGCAATACTTTGGCTAAATTTTGAGGATACAGTGTGTAAATATCTGTTGCAAATCCTGCTGCTTGTTTTATGCATTTTGGAATCCCATGTTGATCTGCAGGAAAGTGAAATGGGGCCATCCACAGGCAAGGTCATAGCTTCTGTGTACTTGGAATTCTGCATTTGTATAAGAAAGATACAATTTGTGAATTGTAAGTTAACAGCAAAAATAACTTGAAAAGAGCCCAGATTGGATGGAAGATGGTGGATGGTCACTGCTCCTGCTTCTAGGAGTTGCAGAGTTTAGGTGGGCACCATTTGAAAGTGAGAGAGCGTGGATTGGCCTGGTCAAGTACAGGCCAATGGACCATGTAATGTGTGTCCTGCAACCTTAATGTCCCACTCTGGTCCAGACTTTTACAATGCAGAGATAATCAAAGTGAAACCCAGAGCTATATGCAGTCCCAAGGTCACTTTTGTAGTCCACGTGGTGCCCCAAGATACCCCTTTCCTATACTAAATTTTCTTGGAAGTGAGACTGGGGTGTGTGTGCGTGGATAAGCCCAACCTCCATCTCAAAATCAAAGCCAGAAGTAGACATCCTAGCTGCTTTTACTTTTATATATATCTATATTTTTTAAGATGGCGTTTTTGTCATTTTTAAGCCTGGTGCAGACCACACTGGTTGCTGATGGATTAAAATATACTATCCAGACTATCAGCTTGTCCACTCCTCCTATAAGGCTTTCCACGTGATTTCTTAAGGAATCTTACTCTTTTAGAACTAAAATAATCTATCAGGGAATGACCCTAAGGGAAGCGCTTTTCTATTCACTCCCCATATAGGCAGAACTCCCAACACAACTTAAAATATCCTTGCAGTCTGTCCCATATGGCACATGGAGGAAAAGGTTTAAAAATGATGTCACTTCCCTGCATTACACTGTTCCGGTCTAGGGCTTGATGAGATGCTCAATTGGTGCAGTCAGCACTGTATGGCAGCTGAACTGTAGTGCTAGGCTGATTCACTTCGGAGCTAAATCAGTAGTAGGTGAACCTCTAAAATGGGGTAAATAAATATGGCCTCTCAAATGTTTTTGTTCTGCAACACTAATCAGGCTTAGTGAGCGCAGGTAAAATCTTGGTTTTATTGGTATTGCAATCTGCAAAATAAGATAATGTTGCATTTGCCCATCCTTCCTTTATTGCTCAGCTGACTTGTAGTATTGCCTTGGTTATGGGAATTTTCCAGTTGTTTAACTCACGTATTACATATGATCCATAGGACCCTTAACGTATAGACTAGGGTGGGTAGTGCAGAGGTTGTTGGACTGCAACTCATGTTACTTATATCTAGCATAGTCAACAGCAAGGAATGCTGGGAGTTGAATTCTAGCAATATTTGGAGGGTAACACTTTATCCAGCCCTGCTGTTGGCTAAAAATGCTGACTTTACCAAGCTTTAATTGTTGCTAAGTGAATTTACACTGGTTCAGAAAGATAAATGTAATTATTTGATATTCCTTACATGTCTAAAATTTTTGAATTATTTGTTTGTAGGTCTACTACATTAAATAGAGATTAGGATGTATGATCCCTAGGCCCTTTAAAAATAATTTGTAAAGCTTTGAAATATCAGTTGCCTAGTATTTTAACTACTAATATATGCAGAATTGAAATGATTGCTACATGGGCCATAATTGAATTTGGTTTCCCAGACTGACCATAAGAAACCATAAAATATACTTTGCAAATGTAGTAGAAGGCTCAATTATTGTAGCATCAACCCAGGTGTGTCGTAGTTGGAAAAGTGAACAGACTTCCTTGTGAAGAAAGAAATTTTATGATTGAAACTTTAAGGCTGAAGGTGATGGAAAGACAGATGGGTTTATACAATCATTAATTGCATGAAGAATTGTATTGAAAAATACTGATTCATTTCTTAAAAAGAAAAATGGGTGTTGTCCACTGAAATGGATTAGCAGCAATTTTAAGACAATGTTATATAAAGATATGAAGGAAGGTAGAGAAATGCCTGTGCCCTTCACAGGGCTAAAAGAAATCTGATTTTTCTTCTTTTGGAGAGTTTAGATCAAATGGCCATTTGTGGGCAGTTTGTGACAGTATACATACATACATACATACATACATACATACATACATACATACCATTATGCAACTGTAGTGAGTCTCAGAATGGTGAATTCAAAGGAAGGTCAACTATCAGCTACTAATTGACTTCCTTGTGTTTCCTAGAGCAAGCTTCTAGAAGTTGGGTGGAACAACACAAACAATGCAAAGCAGGATATTGAGAGGAATCTAAACTGTTGTGGATTCAGAAATACCAGTGAAGAGGCCGAGTGTTCTGCTGTAAGTATGCAACGTGATCGTGTATTCCATTACCGAGTTTGTTTTAGAAAAAGCAAACAGCTTACAGATACAGATCAGGTATAGTTGTCTCTCCTGAAAAAAAATACAGTAGCCCATCCACTTTTGCAAAGGTTCATGGTGAAGAACTGTCACAAAAGTGGAAAACCAAGAATAACTCTTCTCATATCCCCCTCCCATTCCCTTGCATTCCGTGTAGGGGCCAGAGGCAAGTGAGTGGGAGTGGGAAGCTGTGGAGAGGAGAGGGAAAGCTTGCGTGAACCTACCCCCCCCCATTCCATGCCTTTGCCTCCATGCAAGTTCCCAGCACTGGGGCCAGAGGCAAGGGAATGAGAGGGGAGTTCCAGAGGGGAGAAGGAAGGTATATGTGTGCCTCCTCCCCTTTTTCCTTCCCTTTTGTCTAAGTGCTTGCCTTCCTTCCCTGCCCCCAGCAAAACTCAAGGAATGGGAGGAGGAGGATTATTTGCCTTGCAAATAATCAGATTTGTGAAGTTCGAACCTACAAATGCAGAGGGAGGACTGTGTTCATTTCTTGTACTTTTATTGATGTATTTGCCTTTCTAGTCTTTCACTAAAAATTGCTTTACAAGCTTCACAGGCATAACACATTAATAATGAAATACAATTATTAAATGACTAGTATCCCACATTTATGAGATAGATACAGTTACAACAGAATTGTTTAGAAGATGCATTCCTAGTTGTCTGTTTTCAGTTCTCTCTGGAAAGGTGGGATCAGGTAGCTTGCCTGTCTAGATATTCAAGAATAAAAAACACTTTAAATGTGTTTTAAACTTTGCTTGATTCTAGGAATGTGTTCAGACACACTCATGCCATCCTTGTGCACCAATAATGGAAGAATACTCTGGGATGGTACTAAGATTTGTTGGTGGCATTGGACTCTTCTTTAGCTTCACAGAGGTAAGTATAACACTTCATTATGAGAAGCTGAGCATTTCTAGGGAAAACACCTTGTAAGCATTGATGGGCTCATCCAGATGGACAGGAAAATTCAGAAAGGACCTGGTTTTTGTTCTTCTAAGATGACATTTTCCCAATTCTTTTTCTCTTTCTATAGATCAATTTTTACAAAAAATAATGTATGTTCCAACTAACAGAAACTAAAATTAAAACAACATAATAAAAAATATAGTAAACACTAACTCGCTAGAAAGCTAACTTACTGACTAAACACAAACATGCTAAAATACCAAAGGACTCTGTCCCTCCACCGACTGTAATGAGAAAGAGAAAGTAAAAACAGAAAAATATTATTCTATCATTACAGATCCATCTAAACAAACAGCCAGTAACCATATCTACAAATTATTGCAGTTTGATACCCTACTGCTTAAAAGTCCACAGTTTCCAATTTTTCAGAAAATCTTCAGTTGGTTTATCCTTTAAAATCCATGTTAGTTTGGCCACTTGGGGTAGCTCAGCAACCTTAACAATCCAATCTTCTATCACTGGCACTTCAGTCTGTTTCCAAGTTTGTGCGAATAATCTTCCTGCAGCTGTTATTATATAACAAAGAAAGTGTCCATAGTTGCAGTCCAGATCTTTATTCATAACGCCCCCCCTCCCAAAAAAAAATTCTGGAGACATTACAAAATCCACCTTTAACATTTTTTGTATTAACAAATGAATCTTAGACAAAGCTTTTTTGGCTTTTTACAACTCCACCACATATGAAAAAGGAGCTCTAGGCCATTCCTGCATGAGACTGTTATAGTGTTATTATTCCACTTTCAACGTCCTGTGGAATCCTGGTGTTTGCAATTTAGGGAGGGGCCTCCCTAAACTGCAAACTCCAGGATTCCGTAGGATGTTGAAAGTGGAATAATAGCACTATAACAGTCTAGTGCAGAAATGGCCTCAGTTATCTGACATTTTCTTCATTCTGAAGTATTCCCAGGGAACTGCCAGCACTTACAAAGACTTCTTATTCTCACTCTCCAGATCAGTTTAAATTCAACCAGTATTTCCCAAAATGTTCCTTTCTACGTTGGTATATTTCGGTTACTCTGAAGCTAGTTAAGATGGCCACTGCCAGGAAGCGTAACAACTGTTGTTAGGACAGCAGATTCAACAGAGATGAAGCGAGGGAAGAAGAATTGCTAGCAATAAAAGAAAATGATCCCAATGTTTAACTACTGTAGTATTGCTAAAGCACTTTGACTATAAATCCTGAATAATTAAAAAGGTCTCAGTAGAAATTGGTGAAAGGTAATTTTTGAAACGTCACCTGAGTCTAGATGTGATATGTCATCAGTGGGAGGGAGAGGATCACAAGAGAGATGGAGGACTGAGGGAAACGAGATATTTCAAAAAAGAGTTTGGATACAAAACCAAGAATATGCAGATAAAGCCAAAACAAAAAGAACTAGAAAGTCTTGCTACTTCCAGAGTCTTTTTTTTCTTTTCTAGATATGTCCAGTGTCTCCAGAGGAAAAACTGCTTTCCCTTTTGTTGAAAGAGAACTTCTTTTTTATTAAAATTCTCTTTATGGTTCACCTTGTCAGAGTATTAGTTAACTGATTGGTTTACCAGATAACAGAGAACTGTGGAATTATTCAGGGGTTGTTGGATTGCAGCTCCTAGCACTCTTCTCCATTGACTGTGCTGGTTAGGAATGCTGGGGTTATCAATCCAACACCATATGGAGGGCCTCATGATTGCCACCTTTGAAGTATCTTTGTTACTTTTTTAAAAAATTACCTATTTGAATGGCAAAATGGGCACAATTTTGACACTGCCAAGGAAAAGACCTTGTGCTATACACTGTCAGATTTCACTTATTGTGTAGATGGTATTTGAAATGTTTTGTGGGGGAAAGAGGAAAAATAAAGTTCTCGCTTTGCGGGTTTACATTAAGGCAGATTAGCAGACTGAAATCATGTGACTATATCCTCACATACCTAGCTCTGCAATTTATCTGAACGCATGAAGATTAGCTAGGAGAGCTTCATGTGCTACTGGCTGTTTGGAGAAATGTGATGGGTGGAGGACTGAAAGATAGTAATGGGGTGCAGTACTTGAAGACACTGAACACATAGCTAATTTCCTCTCTCTGTTTTCTACTCTCCCTTTCCCCATTTCAGATCTTGGGGGTATGGCTCACCTACAGATACAGGAATCAAAAGGATCCTCGTGCAAATCCGAGTGCGTTTCTTTGACCTGGAACCTTTTTCAAAGGACTGAATACTTCCTGTGTTTTTAAAAATGAATTGTCTGCTGATTGGCTGCTTTCCACTTAACTGAGAGTTATGCACTTGAGATAAGATGACTCTCTTAGAGCTGCCTCTTCTACTTGTTTATGTTATTGTATTCCCCTTGGATCAACTGTTTTTGTCCATTGTGCAACTAAACAAGATTTGAATATCTAGGAATATGGATAGATAGTTCTGAACTATTGCAATCTGACCTACAATAATCATCCTTTTCTGTCGTTTAGTTGCTACTGTTGTTGATTTACAGAGGGAAAAAATCTTTATATTTCATCTGCCAGAATTTCATTCTCCTTCCCTCCTCTGGAATGAATAGCATTGTTGGTTGAAATGCCTAAAGCTGTATGTTGCCATTGAAATCTACTGTGAAGTATTGTACTGCGATTTCCTTCTTTGATATTATGGTGTAAATAAGAACCTAGAGCTCATCTAGGAGGTGGAAACTCATTTTCTACTCTGCTTCTCTTCTGCTGTCCCTGCTAGCCACAGTTTCTGTAAACTTAACTATGTAAAAACACTGCCTATATTTGTTATGCCCATCTATTTCAGAATTGCTGTGCAAACATAGTGATTTCTTTCCAGGGTCCTGTTGGCATTGTGATGCATGAAGAGATTGTGTGTGAGTACACGTGAGCACATTGGACTGTAGTGGCCAGGTGTCCTTCAGAATATTGAAAATTCACTGTAGATCTGTCATTGACTTTAGAATGTAGCATATATCTGTGAAGAATAGTAATAAGTGCTGATTGACAGGGTTGTGAATTTTCTCTGTATACCTAAATGACTTTCATTTGAATGAACTGTGTAATTTAAAATGGTGTAAGGGAAGATACATGTTCACTTAGCTTGCCACAATAAGAAATTGGTCTCAAGAGTCAGAAATCTTGTTTTGTTTTCACAATAGATTAAACTTGAGCAATGTAGTAAGTTAATAGTGATACTACTAATGTTGTTCTCCTAGATTTAACTGATTGTGTTCATTTATTGATATGTAAAATGTTTGATCATAAATGTGAACTAGAAGATTGTAAATTAGATCTTTGTGGTGCTTCACTTGTTTATTTAAAAGAATAAAAGTTTTGATGAATGATGTTTAAAATTCAGGTGAAGACATGTGTCCTGTGACAGAGGTAACTTGGAGAACAACTGCATTGTAAAATTCTGCAGCTACTATCCTAAAGAAATCATTTGTTTGAATTGTTTTAATAGTTAGAATATTTTAGTTAGGTATAAAAGAACAGGGTGAATTCTTTAGGGGGTTGGTGCGTTCAAAAAAGCATGAGGACAAAATGAACAATAAACTTGAATAAAAATGAGATGTACAAAAGAATGCAAATTACCACAAAGGATTAGCAGTGCCAGTTTATTGCATAGAGGGTGGGAAGTCTCCAAAAAGAAGTTATGCTTCCAGTGCAAATTCTGTGTTAGTCTGATTACAGCAGGCGTGGGATTTATGAGGATCTGCAGGTGTTGCCATTGGCTAGGTTAGCCAGGAGCTGAAGTTCAACAACATCTGGAGGACTATGTGAATCCCACCCCCAGTTTAGAAGGAAGCCATCCCGAATTCAGTGTGGCTTGGACCCTTTCTGCATGATGGGGCACGCACAGTGGGAGGGAAAGCATGCCAGGAACGCTCCCCTTCACACCTCACCCGGTCACTGCAGAGGGGAGCGCTCTGGCCCTGCCTCTTCCCTTCTGCAGCACAGCTGGGCATTTGCCATTGCTGCACCAGGAGAAGGAGGTGTCACCAGCGCATTTCTGTCCTTCCGCATGGCCAGAAAAGGCAGCAGCGCAACTTGACGGTAAGAGTAAATGGTTTTTTTCCGTTTTTCAAATACCACGCTCATGTGACACATAGGAACAAGATGACACGACCACAACAATGTCCTACAGAGTGTTGCAATCATGTCCCCACGGCGAGGCAGCCATGCGGTGCAGAAAGGGTCATTCCTTGGGATTTAGGTACAGAATTACAGTCTTAAACTGCAGTCCTATACACACTTTTAGGGCCTCACTGAATGACCTTAATACCAGATAGATACTTCCACTGTTGGGAGGGCCAGGATCTCACTGAAGCCTGGCAGCACAGAAATTGCACTGGTGCGATAATAGGGATCATCACTACTTCCCATTGTGTACTTGGCAACTATCATAATGTTTATTTATTTAATTTTCTACTATGAGGGATCCAAAGATGTACCTTCCAGATATACAGTGAGATCCTGGGTGCCCCATTGTGCAAGCAGTGAAAATGTCAAAATGTTCATGGTACAATCTGTGACACATGCAGTTTGATTCAATAGGATTGTGGTCAATATATTTAGTAGGCATACATATTTAAACACCACTCTGATGATTAAATTAGTCACAGTTCAGCTATATAAATACTGGGGTGTGCACAGCAGTGTTTATGGGACAGTTTTCCTTCCACAATTCAAGCTGTTGTTTTCCTGTGTTACCTGGATGTGAAGATGAAGTGGCTGTAACATTAGTCACCTAATTGATCTTAAGGGTTGATTAGGCTGATCTGCCTGACTAGGCAGGTGTTCCCTTTCTCCCTCATCCCCTCATGTGCACTTGGTGGAAGAGGATGGCCACCCAGATAGGATTCTTTGCTCAAAGATGTAGGATAACTATGCTTTTCCTTAGGGGCCTAAATACCCCCAAAGGCACCAGATCCTGCCTGATCTTGGAAGCTATCCAGCGTTAGAACTGGTTGTACTTGGATGGGAGACTGCCACTGAATATCAGGTGCTGTAGGCTATATTTCAGAGAAGGGAACTGGCAAATCCACCTCCGGGCAGTCATTGCCTAAGAAAACCCTATGAAATTCATGGGGTCACCATAAGTCAACATGCAATTTGAAAGCAAGTACACACACGCGCACACACAGGTTTTAAACCCTGTGGTTTAAAAAAGCAGCTAATGCTTGGCTTAGGAAATGACTAACAGAATGGGAGCTTTCTTTTACCGAGCCCCTTCTATTGGCATCCCTTTGTCTTAACTCAGCCTTTCCTTTTCTCATTATGTTTTCTTCTTTGACCTATGCCACCTACCTGTTTGTTCCCTTTTGTTATGTTTGACATAAAGTTAGACTGCAGGTCCTTTATTTGGGCATAAGCTCCACTGATTGTATGTATAAACAGGTATGGGGTTGGACTCTTAGAGAGTGAGATATTTGTGCACCATCTTTCTGGATGTGCTGAGGCACTGCCTCTATCATTTCCTCTCCTTGTGAACCATCAGTGAATATAGAAGTGATTTCTGGTCACCTTCAGTTTTTACATCTGATTTTGGGGATGCTGCAATATGTCAGTGAGGCATGGGGATAAAAGTTGCCCTCCCTGCAGGAGTTGTCTACCCCTAAGCAATGGATTGGTGGTTGGAAAGCAGTTGAAGGAAAGACCTGTTTATATCACAGAGCAAACCTGTACTCCCATGCTAGTTTGATGTCCTAGTGTGTGGTCAATGAGAGCTCAGAAAAGGAACTGCTCCAAACTGCCATAATTCCTCAGTGAGGGGATTCTGGGAGTTGTAGTTCAAGTGTTGTGCTTTGACTCAGGCAGCAAAATATCTTGAGCTGACCCTGCCTTCTATCATTTCAACCATTGTTTAGGAGAGTAATAATCTGAACAGATATTTGTGTGTGTGTTGGAGAGGGGACGCTGAGAAAATTCATACGTGAAATGGTAGTCTGGTTGCTCTGTCTGTATCTGTGATCCTGCTAACATTAATGTACAGCATTAATACTTAAATGCCTGAACTGCTTATGTTTAATAGATGATCATACTTTGGTTACAAGTCATTCATTTACATGTTCTGATGTAGACTGTGTAACATAAAGACAGGCTGACCAAGCATTAAGTATTCAACAGATTTTATGTAAATTAAGACTGCCTGTGAGGTAATCCTGACTCATGGAAAATAGTTATTTAAATGCTTGCTTTTCCTCCTCATAGTAGGAGTGGTGTCTAGCTCCTAATGAAGCCATACTCTGACAAGAACAGAGGCCAGTCTTGAGGACTGAGAACTGTAATTTTGTCATCCATGGTTGAGTGAGCTACTTCATGTTTCCCAATTCTTTTCAGTTAAAAATGTTAGGAGAGCCTGGTTGGATCAAAACCAAAGGCCTATCTAGTTCAGCATTCATTTCCTCCAGTGGACCACCAGGTGGCTACAAGAGGTCCATAAACAGCCATTTAACCTTAGGACATGCATGAAAAGGAATTGCCAAAGCATGGAGCATGGGGGGGTGGAGTCTTGTGGATCAGATCTGAACACTTCACTGTCTGAAAAAAAACTTCATTGTCTGAAAAAAAATAGTCTAGCAAATTATCAGGCAAAGCAAATCTTAGGGCTTTTCCGCCTTTGCGGGGAAAATGGGGCAGTCCGTTACTCACCGGACTGGCACGCTCCCTCCCGACGATCCGCGCTGATCCGGAGCAGCACATGCCCGCACTACACACTCTCCAGGGACGAAAATGGAGGCTTCCGGTTGGTGGAGGCTCTCCACCAACCGGAGAAGCTCACCAGCCGGAAGCCCGCACCTGGAAGATCTGCAGCCTTGCGCTGGCACAAGCCTGCAGATCTACACATCAGCGCAGCGACAGACTGGGGCGCGCCAGGCTATTGAAAGTCCTCTTTTAATCTGTCTTTCAATAGCACGGGGAACCACCAGTTCTGGCCGTTCCAGAGCAGGCTGAAGTCCAGACATACATTAAGTAGTCCGGACCCAGTTCGCCCCTAAGTGCAAACGTCCTCGCTGGAGGACGCGCTGCCCCGTTTTAAAAATAAAATGCGGAAAAGGCCTTAGTTTGGAGAATCTCCTTGGGAAGCCAGTATTTCTGTCTGCTGAGCAGTGCTCCTATAGTGTTCTCTCCAGAGTATGGAAAAGTTAAAAATTTTTGGATTATAACTTCCAGAATCTCACCTTTATGGTCAGTGGCCATATTCTGGCATTCTGTCAGTTGTCCTTTTTTGGATTTTTTGTTTGCTTGTTTGAGAGGGATAATTCTTTCTTCAGTTTTAAAAATTCATTATCATCTTTGGGGTTTGAGAAGAGTTTCTTTCCCTGCCTGGAGATAACAGGAAGTGAATGTAACACGCTTCACCTTTGAGCAGTTAAGCTTTATACCATTAATATTTCGCTTCTTCAATTCATCCTTGTTTGTCACCTTGGAACAGCATCTCTATTGGCTTCTTTCCCTGTGTTACTTGTGCCCTTTGGGAAAATGTATGAGTGGTTCTCTAGACGATAATGATATAAAACAGACTGCATTTTTGTAAACAACATAGTGTAGATTTATTGCCTTTAATCCTGATTTATAGAAAAGAGTATACAGTGTTTTTCTCTTTTATAAAAGCAATCAATACTTAATGCCACACAGCTTCAAATGAATATGTATAACACAGTTTTCCTGTGGGAGCTTATGCATAGTATATGCACATTCAAGGTTAACCT
Source organism: Ctenosaura bakeri (assembly GCA_948474755.1). Lineage (NCBI taxonomy): Eukaryota > Metazoa > Chordata > Lepidosauria > Squamata > Iguanidae > Ctenosaura > Ctenosaura bakeri. Next base: position 56,838 of record CAOLHI010002923.1, read on the forward strand.
ACATATTCTCCTTGGTGAGAATAATTTTCAAGGCTGAGTTGTAAGTGGAAGTGTCTGTTGTTTTCTTTCTTCACAATTCAGTCTTTAACAGCTTCAGAGCTTTCCCCATATTTGCTTCCACTAGAAAAGTCAATTTTAGAGAGAGAAAGAGAAACTTCAATTTTAATAGTTCACACATAAAAGTCTTAGAGATGACCTCCTCATCTGTAGCTCTAATCTATGGTTTGTTGTGTAAATCTGGCCCTGTTGGCTTAAAACAGCAGGGCATCTCTTTCCCGGCATGATTCTGATGTAGAACACCGCAGAACAAAGTGTTACACCAGCAGTTCTCAACCTGTGGGTCGCAACCCCTTTGGGCGTCGAACGACCCTTTCACAGGGGTTGCCTAAGACCATCGGAAAATACTTATTTCCGATGGTCTTAGGCTCCATTCCCTCCTCGGTAGTGGTGCGCAAGCGCGAGCGCGTGACTCACGCTTGCGCACCACCACTCCTGGACCTTTTCTGCACGTTATCTGCTTGCGTGAATGGCACCCCCCACCTCCGCGATAAGGTAATGTGCGGAAAAGGCCCAGGAGTGGTGGTGCGCAAGTGCGAGCCACGCGCTCGCGTTCTCCTGCCCCCTTTGGCAGGAGCGCGTGTGGCCACAGTGTCACCACAGCAGGAGTGGTGGTGCGCAAGTGCGAGCCATGCACTTGTGTCCTCCTGCCCCCTGTTCAGAAGGGACTGAAATTGCTCCCCTTCTTCGCTACCGGGAGATCCTCCCATCTGATGAGCCAGCTTGGGGGGGTGGTGGCAGCACAAGGGGCAAGCCCCCTCCTCGCCACGGCCCCTGCCCCACTCGCCACGGAGGGGGGCACTGCGGAAGGGCCGGGGGGCCGCAAGGTGGCACTTTTCCGGGGGGGTGAGCTGCGCCCAGCACAAAAGACAAAGGTGCTGGGATTCCCCCCCCCGGCCAGGGTCGACACTCTGGAAACTTTTCCCACACTGCCCCCCCAGTGGAAACGAGAGCGAAGCAGAAGCAGAGCCCGGGGGGGGTTCTCGGAGTTTTTTCCCAGGGGAGACGCACGGCTCCTCTTTCCCTCCCTGCCTGCCCCCCCCCGTTCCTGGCCGGAATTTTATGGTTGGGGGTCACCACAACATGAGGAACTGTATTAAAGGGTTGCGGCATTAGGAAGGTTGAGAACCACTGTGTTACACCTTCCTATCCAATTTGCCGTGAGATGGATGAAGATAAGGCCTTAAGGAGGACAACTGTGAGGTCTCAATATTTAAAACCATTGTACTACATTCAGTTCAATCTACTCTTGAACTGGAAAGAAAAACTCTAGCTTGACTCTAATTAAAGGAAAATGCAAATAAATTAACAAATTAGAATCTCACATTAATTTCATAGCACTTAATGTGACTGAAGTTAAGAAATCTTCAGAAAGTTAAGGCATTTGAGTCTGTAACTCCCAGAATTTCTGGCTATGCTTGCTGGGGATTCTGGGAATTGAAGTCTGAAGTGTCACTGTTCCATGCTTTGAAAACAATGCTTGCCTTTAACTGCCTGCTGACTGTGGAAGGAAGCCAGATTCATAACTCAGATAGGATTACATTGATTTTGACTGACTGCAGAATGCTTGTCATGTTAACAGTTCCAGGCAATTACTTCCTGCAATGGTTCCATGCAGTCAACTATTGTTAAGAACTGGACCTCACAAGGTGGTTTGTTTTAGATATAAAATCATGCTCTTATGAATCTCTTGGCCATTGTATGAGCACAGATTGTATGGCGAAGGGTAATCCGTGTTTGCCATTATGTTGGTTCACACAAAGATGTTGGAACATGGGATGGATAAGCACATGGAGTTTATTAGGGTACGATTACAACACTATGATTCCATTTTAGCTGCCGTGGCTGCATCTTGTGAAATTCTGAGGTTTGTAATTTGGTGATGCATTAGATTTCTCTAGCTAAGGATTCTAAAAACATCTGCATAATTTGCAGATCTCAGGATTCCATAGGATGGAACTGTGGCATTAAAATGGAATCATACTGTCATAATTCTATAGTGTGAAAGGGGCTGTGGTATTACTCTTTAGTACATGCTCTTAGTTATGTCCTTTTTATTCAAAACCTGTTTACTTGGATCATCAATTGTTTGTCTTCAGGACAAGTAAAATGCTCCTATACATTTCTTCTCATCCCTCCAATCTTTCTTTCAAAACAGCTATTTCAAAGTGTCTGACATTAGTTCTGTGATTTGCAAGACAGAAAACTACAGGAAAACCTACCTTTTAAATGACGTGTTGCTGCTGCAGCTGCTGTTGTTGTTGTTTGCTTTCAAGTCATTTCTGACCTATGACAACCCTACAGTGACCCTATCATGGGGTTTTCTTGGCAAGATTTGTTTCTGAGGACTTTTGCCATTCCTTTCCTTTGATTAAATGGTACATGCACGATTATAAGTAATCATTTAGATGTGGGATGGGCAACTGTTGAGGGTTAAAAGGTTAAGCAGGCTCGTTCAGTAATCTCAGAGGACTGTACCCCCTGCTACATATCTCCCCCAAAATCTGGAGGAAACTATAAAAATGGGGGGCTAGGGGGCCACAAAAATACTTCTGGGGCCTATAGGTGGCCTATGGCTGGATTTTTCCCACCCAAGTATAAAAGGCTAGTGTTTTATGTGGATGAATTGTGTGCTATATTTAAAAAGTAGAAATGGGGGTTAACAAATGAACAGAAGTTTGAAGGATCAATATTTATATAGCACTTCCCCAGGCCTCTAACATGCTTTCTCTATCTTCTCAGCAGCCCCAAAGCCCTACAACATTATAGAATAGTCCAGTGTAATTAAACCGGTATAGAGAGGGAGGCTGAGAGCTGGGAGATTTGCCTTATTATATCCAGTAATTTCGTAGTCATATCATATTTGTACTGGGAACTTGGACAGAGAGCTTGCAGTTCATACTCTCAACAATGTAATTGTCCATGTTATGTATCTGGAAATGCCATTAATTTTAGTGGGTCGACCTTCTGGGTAAGTAAATATAGGATTGCAGCTGTAACTGGTACACCAGCCCTCTATCTCTGTATATGTATGTTAGACATATTACTGCAGGTAGGGCTGCATCCCAGGGCTACCTGCAAATTATCACTCAAAGAATAGCAAGTTATGGGGACAGAACTAAACAGGGCCAAAAACAGCAACTGTCCCAGCAAGGGAAAATGAGATTCATCAGGGCAGATGCTGATCACCATGGTGAAAATATATATATATATATATATATATATATGGTGGTGAGCATCCTGTTGTTAAATTACAATGGAGTAGTCAGATTGGGTCATTGCAACTCACTTGCAGAGATCAGAATTCTGTTCTGACCAGGTAAGAACTAAATCCCACCCACCCCCTGTCAAAACCCACCTTATAAGCAGTATAGTCCTTCTAATGGCAATTTCCATTTTCAGGGTGGGACCAGCTATTTTCCTGTAGTTGGATATACTGCAAAAGGGGGGTCCCTGCAGATGTCTTTGCAGCATGTCCAGGTGCAAAAAACTAGCTGGATGTCTCTGTCCTGGTCCCCCCACCTCCCAGGATCTTTGACAGCACACAAATGGCTGTTGGCTTACAAGGTAGACTTTGGGGGAGCAGCAGTGAGAGAGAATTCTCAAAATCCAGGATTTCAACCAGTGTGTAGTCAGGGCATCCCATACAAGCATATACATGGTTACAGATGCTCATGTCGTTTTTACTTTAAATATACTTATCTATAACAAAATGGTGTTTATCCTCAACTAACTGATTTGCATCAGAATAGCAGAGGCAAACTTCAAGCTATTCCTGCCATCATGGTTGCTACAATAGAAGTGAGTTAAAAATGCAAAAATGAGCTTACTTGTTCTTTAAAAAAAATCAATATTGCAAATAGTTTTGGATTCTTTTTGCTTGACCAAATTAAGAATGTAGAAACAGGGAATGTGGTTGAGTGGAAGAGAAGTGAAAAAATTAGTTGTGTAATTTATAACTGAATACACATGGCCATCTAAATGAGGGCCCATTAGATCATTAAATCCAAGAGCCAACACTATCTAGCTGCACCACTAATAATTGATAAAGAAAGGGAAGAGTGCCTAAATGAATTTATTATTTTGCTACAGAATTTCAGTGATGGCTTCCCAATGTTGTTGTACAGATGGGATAACCACCTACTTCAGAATGATGAATCTTTTTTTGTTCCAGACCTATACTACATGCTCTTATACAAATTAGAAAATACTTACATAATGCCATATCTGAAGGCTCATAAGCATAGAGGCGGTTGGAATATCTTCCAGTAATATCTGCTCTAACTGTCAGTGAAGGATCTGTAGAGGGGTAAGAAGCAAAGTGTTCATTTTTCATTAGCAACAACCTGGTAAGTTTCACTGAAAACAGCTTCTACTGTTCTGGTGCTATTTGATATGCTTGTTCTCAGAAGTGGACTTTGTCCTGTGTGGACTTTGCACGAGAAAATACTCCTGTTTATACAAGGCAGGATACTTGATTTTCACTAATTCTACCACCCAAAGCAGGCACCCATACCCTCCAGAAAGTTGCTTCTGAGGGTTGTGGATCCCTCTAGAACAATATGGGGTATAGTACAAAAGACTACAGTAGGTAGAGGTGTTCACCTTGTGTAACCTGAGGCACTGCTACCCTAAAGATATAATTGGATACAACCTAGAAAATTCTTGTTTCACACAGTTAATCTTACAGTCTTGCAGATTCCATGCAATCCTTAAAAGGGATGAGCAACACAATGGTTAGTTTTAGGTACCATCTTAAAGTAACTGAGTATACATAATCCTTTGAACTTGTACATTCTGTTTACTTCTCAAACAACATATATTTCCTCATAACCACTTTTAAAGTGTGCTCCAATATTGGTGGGACATACTGTTTTCCAATTGTGAATGTGTGCACAATTGCATTGCAGACAAGAATTGGTAGCTTTGGGTGTTTTTCCTTTTGAGAAAGTACTCTTTTTTTGGCTTTCTTTATTAATAACATCCTTACAACAACAACAACAACAACAACAACAGCAACAACAATTACAAGAATGGTATTGACATGGGGAGGAGGATATTGTGTGGTATGTCTAGACTGGTGTTACATCACTAAACCTAGCATGACTGCCATAAAACAGAAGTTGTCTTTGCCCGAGGCACTGATATTGCTAGTAATAGAGGATATTCAGGTTTTTGCTACTAAACCACATTCTATTGTTCAAAGGTTTGCAAACTTGGCTTTTCCATATTGTAAACTAGAAAAAAGAAATGGGCATGTTGATCTTGTCTTAGAAAAGGAATTATTAACTTTAAAAAAAAAACTGCTCATTTTCATTCTTGCAATCAAAAGCAGCTACAGCAAGAGTGAACAACTTACTGTTGGTCAGGTTGGTTAGAACTGGTTGGAGCTAGACTCCAACAGCTTTTAAGGGCTCACCGATTTTCCATTTATGATCTAAAGAGTATGCTCACTATGATATTTATTTACAGAATAAGAATCTTCTATACACTGTAAAATGGAACTAGGCACATTATGGTAGTCTAACCCAGAAAAAAGGGTCAGGGCACTTTTCTAGCATCGACTAATTGAATGGAGTCCACTTTGCATTTTCCAGACAGCAGTTCTGTTCCATCAGAAAATCCAAATAATCCCTAGCATTAGCACAATTCTAACTCGTTTTGCTAGTTTACTCAAGGCATTCTAAGTGTTTTCTAAATTATGCATCCCTTCAAATGTTGTTGGACTGCATATCCCAGCATTCCTCACTCCTCTACTGGCTATGGGTGCTGGGATTTGCCACTGAAGCAGCTGGAAGGACTCATGGTCCTCACCAATGCTCTGGAGAGTCTCATCTATGTGCAGAGGCTCACCATGTGGCTGGTAAAACTAGAAAATTGGAGTTCAATATCACACAGAGAGCTTCAGATTCTTGATTTTTATTTGACAGGGAGGAGTGGGAGCAGGAGAGGCTAGACCATGCCTTCCTAGTCACATATTTACTTCAACCAGTGAGAATGGCTGAATAGGGCTCCTGTTACAAAGTAATCTGACCAGTTTGGCAGCTTGGCCAAAGAAGCAGCCTGTCACGAGAAAGGCGCCTCCTCCACAAGGGAATCAGAGAGGAGAGGAAGAAGGAACATGGCTTCATTGGCAGTAGGGTCTTGTCAGTTGGAAAGTGAAGGTTAAGCAAGGGGAGGAGGGGGTAGATTCAATCTAAGCCTTTTATTTTGAGGTCCTGCCTCTTCCATCTCCACTCCTATTGTCAGAATCAAGACTTGCTATTAGGCAGAACAGGTAGCTTGTTTGGGGTGGCATGAACAAGCAACAAATCATCTGTTAATCTGTTGTAATTTCATTTTTACAACCAGGAAGGGTGAGATTTAGTGTCTCCTGTGTCAAAATGGCTAGCCTGGCTTCAGAAACTAGGCACCTTAATTTGCAGGTTACACTATGTACTATTCAGCCTCAGGCAACACAAAATATCTTGGTCCAACCCTTGACCTATAGAGGTGACTTTCTGAAGAGGAGAGACTCCTCTATCCATGTGGAGGTGAGGGTATCTTCTTACACGTGAAGATCCTGCATTGGGAGACAGAACATAACGTTCTATCCAGGCAGAAGTACACGCTGTCTCCCTTCTTCCCTCCTGCAAGTCTCACCTGTCTCTTGTATGGGCCCCTGGCATAGCCACTGAGTAGCTTGTGGAGAGCAGGGAGTGGTAGAGGAACATCTAACTATAGCCAGAGGCATTACAGCAAAGACATGCTCCAGGACCTCCTGGGGCCCTCGAGAGGCCTTGGAAGATAATTGATTGGATGCTGCTCTGCTGCCCTGCATTTTCCACTGGCCACTAAGTGGCCATGTTGGGAAAATACCCAGAAGAGACAGGGGAGTTCTGCAGAAGGTGGTGATCATTCTGCAAAGAAGAAAAAAATAAAAAACTGCCAGCATTCCAAAGGTATATATCACTAGTAGAATGCCATTCATGGTTTGAAACACTGGAAAATCATGCTTCTTATGTATTTAATTCATTTTCATAACTCCGGAATAGGTCAGTTGTCCTACACATATCTAGCTGTACACCCTGCAAATGATCCTGGGGTTAGAGTTAGCATAGTTAGAAACTCTAGCCCATTTGTTTCCTTTTTCCTGGATTGTATGCTCTGTAAATGTTAATTGCCCCCTCCCTTTCTCTTTTGCAAAAACTGTCTTCTTGTCAAGGAGGAAAGAGCCCCATTGGGGAATCCTTTGGTAGGGTTTTAGAACTTTATCCCTTAGAGAATGCCCTTATGATGTCTTACATTTAGAACATCTGGATTATAAAAGTCAAGGTTAGAATTCTCTTGGTAGATCTACTGGATAAACAGTTGAAGAGCAAGTCAGTGTGTAGGTGAACAGCGACTGAGTGGGTCTAATCTAGATGGGATTAATGACAGGATTCAAGCCCAAATGTGTTCTTGGCTCAGACAGTGGAATATAGCAAATGGAGTTCTGGTAGCAACATTAGCTGAGAAAATCTTGGATATAATTAGTTAGTTATTCATAGGTTGGAAAGGGCTGTAGGGATTTTTGTTTTTGTAGTGTAACTCCCAGAATTTCCCAACTAACATAGCCAATAATCTAAAACATGCACTAGTGTTACTATTATTAATATAATGAGGTATCTTAAGTCATAAGGAGATCACATACACCATACCTCCCTCACCACGGTAATAATTCCTAATGACCGTAACACTTATTTTTTTATGAATGCCTTTTCAATGTGCCTTCCAAGATGTTGGATTGTCAGCTTTCACTGGGTAAGAACAACAGCCCCTTAATTATTGTCATTTTGACTGTATTTTGTGGAAGTTACAGTAAGTCATACTGTAAAATATGTTCACATATTAATGATTCACACACACACATACACACACACACATCATTTCAGTCTGAACAAAACCTGTGGCATAGTAAGCTTAATTCATATTGTTTGATACAATTCATCATAGTTGGGAATCAAGCAGGTTTTTGACTCACAAACTACTTACCTACAAACAGAATTCTGGGGACGTACTGACCATCTGGTGAGAGATGTTTGTCTGTGGTTTCATACTAGAATTGAGGAAGAAAAAGAAATGAATATCTGAATTTCTGTGAGGGTGTACCATTTCAATGACAGTGAGGAAAAAAATAGCTCTTAAACACTGTCATTTACTTCATCTTATATAATAAAAAGTTAAGTGATACCAAACTATGAATTTACAGACACAGCAACCTTAATAAAGCTTCAGTGAACATGTAGTGTGACCATTTAGAGAAGTGTAGTGTATATAAACCAGATTTCACTCAGAGATAATGATCATGTAACACAGACACACATACTAGTAAGTGAGCAATGCAGAAGTGTCTATGTTGTTGTGAGCATATACACTGAGAAGTTGCTTTGTGCATTAGTTTTATATCTTATGGCAAACTAACCACTTAACAAGTCCTTTAAAAATAACCATGAATACGTTTGCTTTGTTCACACAAAGATTATCATTGGAATAATCTTTCTTTTGGAATGATGCCCTATGTAAAACAGCTCTAGTTAGCATTGAATAGACTTACAGTGTGAAATGCAGCCAAATGAACAATTGCTTCATAATGTTACACAATACAGCACTTAATCAAGTGACATTTGAAAACTTACCACAAGATTGAGGAGAATAAACTTTTCAGCCAATTTCTGTATTGCTTTGTTTTCAGCAAATGCTTTCTTCAGTGCTAGAAAGGAATAAAGTTGGGGTGGGGGAATGAAATAGAGAAAGAACATTATTTACCTATTGTCAGAAGAGATCAAACAAAATTAATGACTTCTCAGTGTTTAATGCCTGATATAAATTATTATGAAGTAGGAGAGATAAGCTACAACAGTGAAAGCCTTAAACATACTCTTGAAACAAGAGGCTTTCTGGTTATCACGGTCACACTCTTTGATATTAATGGCCTGCCCTGTATTTTCTGATGCATTGGATGTTCTTCAGTTGAGGAAAGGTAAGCGTACTGAACATATGGTCACACTGCAGACACTGAAATATGATCATCTCAGCTAGGATCGGGGCTCTTTGGCTCTCCAGATATTTTGGACTTCAACTCCCAGGAGCTTCAGCTATCCTGGCCAATTGTGGGATTAGTTGTCCAAAATATCTAGAGGGCTAAAGGGTCTCCTTTCCAAACTAACCCCTTTACGTCTCTAGTATATTAGCGAGTCTAATAATCTAAATTATATTATACTCAATTCTCAGAATTTATGTTTATGAGGTAGATCACAAAAAAAAAAATTCATTGGAGAAATTTCTCCTCTTCCACTTAAGACAACAGAAGCTTGTTTCGTGAGTGAATAGCAGTCACTAAACAATGAAAATGACAGCAAAACTTAACATCTACACTGTTATGGGCTTTATCACACAAGGTAGGTAAATTGCAATTACAGCAAGATAATAGCATCTTTGGCTGGGATTTATAACATGACATCATTCCTCTTCTGTTGTTCTGGTGGGACACAGTTTGGAAAGCATTTCTTTTACAAAGTAGGTCATTAACAGATTATGTGGATGTGTAATGGTAAGGCCTACTCCCTCTCTTTCAGTTATCTGTAACTGTAAACAGACTCTACAAAGACATTTTGCAACCTTTGCCTGCACCATCAGAGACCCTGCAAAACAGAGATTCAACCACAGTCCTATGTATGGCTACTCAGAAGTAAATCTTAGTGAATTCAATATGACTTACTCCAGTCAACTTTGTGTAGGATTGAAATGTCTAGTTGTGTATGTGTACACAGTGTGAATAAAATATACTCACACATTCAAATGAACGCTTGGAAGTTGGGGTTGCAGCCACTACACATGTTGTTGTAAACAATGTTACGAGCTGTGCAATACAAATCATGTGCTTCTTGTTTCTAAATGTGAACTTTTAATTTTATATTAGCATCCATGAAAAAAAGGAAAGGTAGATCCTACTCATTTGTGTCTTCTATTTTTTATTTAGAGGTTGAAAACACAGGTTGCTTTTTACTTTCAAATAACTCTTAAAGAAAAGCTCACTTTTGTTGGGTGTCGCAATGTATTTGGATGGAGAGTAAGATCACTGTATATTGAAAAGAATCGTACCATGACTGTGAGGGCAGTCTTCTAAGTGGTGGATGACCATTATAGGTTTGTTGCTGAAAAAAGAGAGACTCAGTTTTAAAACCACACAGTAGACTAGAAAAAAAGCAAAAGTTATGAAGAGTATAACTGAAGGGGTAAGGATAGAAATTCTCTCAGAAGAGATTTTGAAATAATTGTCATTGCTTAAAGCCCAAAATGGGGAGATTATAGAAGAATTTTGCATAAAATGATGTGACCCACTTGGACATCAGCAGAACTCACTTGGTTCTGGCTTTATGGAGAGCTTCTTCATAAGTCTGTGTCCAGATAAGTTGATCACCCCAGCCTAAAGGAAATGAGAAATTTAATGTAGTTTAAATACATTGTGCTTAACCAAGTCCTAATGTCATAACTATGCTCATCCTGAACAGGGTCATCCTAGCTAACGCAAATGCCCTATTCCAACTCTTGTACTATTGCTGTGTGTTTATTAGTAAAATTGCATTCTCCTCACCCCCAAGTTAGGTAAAGGGTTATTTAAAACATGTCCTTGATTAGTTGCAAGTATTTTTGAAATCTGAGAGCCAGCAGGTTTGAATCCTCTCTTGGCCATAGAAACCCACTAGTTGACCCTGGACAAGTCATCCTCTCTTAGGCCATTTCTGCACCACACTATTTTCTAGTGCTATTATTCCACTTTCAACATCTTCTGGAATCCTGGGGTTTGCAGTTTAGGGAGGGGCATTTAGAATTCTCAATCTGAGAGCTCTTTGGCCTCAGTCAACTACAAACCCCAGAATTCCACAGGATGTTGAAAGTGGAATAATAGCACTATAACAGGGGAGTGTGGAAATGGTCTTAGCCTTAGAGGAAAGCAGTGGCAAGTCCCCTCTGAATAAATCCTGTCAAGAAAACCTCTTGACAGGTTCCTCTTAGGGTTGTTATAACATGGAATCAACTTGAAGACAGACAGCAACAACATTATTTTTTAAAAAATGCCAGCATACGATTTTTTATTTTATTTTTTTCATTCAGTATACATGTTAGATAATTGTTGTCTGGTTGTGTTCCTTCAAGTCACTTCCAACTTATGGTGACCCTAAGGTGAACCTGTCAGGAGTTTTCTGGGATTGACTGTGTGTGATGCACCCAAGCCACCCACTGGGTTTCCATGGCTGAGTGGGGAGAGTCATATAGTCCAGTGTTCAAACCAATTACCATCCGTGGGAACAACGAAGGAAACTTCAACATCTTGATGAAGGTAATACAAGTGTAATACACTTGCTCTTTCTAATTAAGAAAAGGCACTACTTCAGTATTAGTTATTATCCTCAATCCAAAGGCTAGTCCTTGCTAGAGCAGACCCATTGCATCAATGGGGACTTAGCGAGTCAACATTTTACCTACTGTAAGTGGAACAAGCAATTAGATTCAGGCCATTGAGCATGCTGCCCTTTTAGGTGGCAATCCTCTTCTCAATTAAGTGGATTTGTATGGACCTGTACAAGACCATGCGGCAAGTTTTTCAAAGTGCTTTGCAATCTTAATTACATTTTACAGTCATCAAAGTACTGTGAATCGGGCAGCTTTCTTCTTACTTTACAGAGTGGGAAACTGAGCTAAGCACTTAATAGTCATGCCTATGACTGTATGAATACACTGCAGAAACAAACCCAACCTCAACTGATAATATGTCACCCTCCCTTTGCTTTCTGCAATTATGTGAAAGAAAATGTGATGCCCCCAAAGCACTGTTATTTAATGAAAGCAAAAATCAGTGGAGAAACAAGCCAGAAATTAGTTAGGTTTAATGTCACAGGCCCTTTCCGCAGCTTACCCTTTTGTGGAGCTGGGGTGCAAGGATCGCACAAGCAACCTCTTGTGAGAGGCTCTTGCGTCCCCGTTGCTTCAGCTCCTCAGCTGCTGCCTGCTCATGAGCAGGTAGCATGAGAGTTCCTCCTCTTCCTTCCGCAGCGCACCCTTGGATTTTCCCAGGCTGGGGCAGGAAGTGTGAGCACCGTGGCTCTGGAGCTCTACACTCATGGTAAATGCACGCGGGGCCCCGGAGCGATGCACAATCGCACACCATTTTCGGCTCAAAGCCAAAAATGAAATAGTGCGTGATTGGTGCCTGCCAGCCCCTGGAGCGTTGCGTGATTGTGAGTGTGTCATGTGGACCACTCCTCACAATCACGCAATGATCCAGGGGCTCTTTCACATGGCAAATGTCATGCAAAAAGGGCCATGGTGCTCTAAATATTACATAAGATATAAAAGTAAAAAGAATATTTGCCCACAGAGGTCTAACTAGTCTTTACCTCTGGAAAGGGTCTGAGGTAGCTTGGGGCGGGTTTCTTTTGTGTCTTTTGTGTCTTTTGTGTCCTTCTTGTCATTTTTAGCCAAGATACATGAGAAAGCAACCAGCAAAAGCATCAGAGATGTTAAAGTTTTGTCCATGGTTTCTGCTAAGGGGAAGGAAAAAAAAATTAGTTTTTTTCAGACAGAACCAAAAATGTGCTAGGAAAGGAAGAACAGTATCATAGAACAAACTTTCAGCTCCAATTGGCTAAATCACAAACATGAGCACAGAATTGCTTTATCTCCAGCTTGAGCATAGTGGAGAAAAGGCAACAAATGAATGTTAAGAGCCACATATAACACAATCCTACATGTGGTTACCAATAAAGAAGTCTTACTGCATTTGGTGAAGTCTTAATTCTCAAGTAACAGTGTGAAAGGAAACACACACATGACTGTTCTGCTAGAGCGCTCTCACATTTTAGGAGCTCTAACCTTCTTATGAAATATTTCAGGAACATGCAATAAGGAAATGGTAGGGCCACTGAAGAAGATGGCAAAATGCTAACAAGGGACGGAAAAAAGGCAGAACTACTCAAAACGTTCTTTGGCTAGGTCTTGTCCCCAAAGGAAAACAGTGCTTGACCTGGGGGAAATGGAGCAGATGATGCATTAGGGGAAATGCAGCACAAAGTAGGTAAAGAGGTAGTACAGGAATACCTGGCTACTCTAAATAAATTCAAGTCTCCAAGGCCAGATGACCTACATCCAAGGTCATTAAAATAATGGGCAGAAGTAATCTCAGAACCACTGGCAATAATCTTTGAGAATTCCTGGAAAATGGGAGAAGTCCCAGCAGACTGGAGGAGGACAATATTGTTCCCATCTTCAAAAGCAGGGAGGGAGGTCCCAAACAATTACTGTCCAGTCCTGCCTGCTACTACAAAATATTCTAGAGCAGACCATTAAACAGGCAGTCTGTAAACACTTAGAAAGGAATGCTATGATCACTAAAAGTCAACATGGGTTTCTCAAAAATATGTCATGCCAGACTAATATTTTTTATAAAGAGAGAGAGTTACAAGCTTGGTAGATGAAGGGAATGCTGAGGATATAGCATATCTTGACTTCAGTAAGGCCTTTTACAAGGTCCCCCATGATATTCTTGCAAACAAGCTAGTAAAATCTGGCTATACAATGCTACTGTTAGGATGGTGACAAAAATGGTAAAAGGTCTAGTAGTCATGTCCTATGAGGAGCAGCTTAGGGAGCTGGGTATGTTTAGCCTGAAGAGGAGAAGCAAGGTTAAATATCTGAAGAGATATCATGTGGAGGATGGAGAAAGCTTGTTTTCTGCTGCTCTGTGGGTTGGGACAAGGAGCAATGGCATCAAGCTACAGGAAAAGAGATTATCCTCGAACATTAGGAAGAACTTCCTGATGGTGAGAACAGGTCAACAGTGGAATATGTGGCCTTGGACTGTGTTGGAGTCTCCTTCTTTGGAAGTTTTTAAGCAGAGATTAGATGACCATCTGTTGGGAGTGCTTTGATTGTGTACTCCTGCATGGCAGGGGGTTGGACATGATGACCCTTGTGGTTTCTTCCAGTTCTATGATTCTATTTCTGTACAGATCTGATTATTTCTTAAAGCAGAAGAGAGGGTCTGGAAAGATCATTCTGACCAATATAGACTTTACATTCACATTACAAACCAATGGAAAGAAAGAAGTTTAGATCAGTAAAAGGTCCCATGAGATCCAAGCATTTCCTCCTGGCTTTACATATTCTTGTTTCTTTCCTTCCTGGGCTTGATAACTGATGCTCTGAAAACAAATTCTCTTCCTCTTTCTTTCCTTCCTTCCTTCCTTCCTTTCTTTCTTTCTTTCTTTCTTTCTTTCTTTCTTTCTTTCTTTCTTTCTTTCTTTCTTTTTTCCTTAACGATATTCAGTGGCAGACCAGGTAAAGATTGGAAATGTTACTTTTTGGACTACAACCCCAAATGCCCACTGTTAGTTGGTTAGGGGATTCTGGGAGCTGTAACACAAAAGAGTAACATTTCCAGTGTGTGCACTGGTATGTTATATTGCAGATTTCTTGGCATGGTTTGACTGGCTGCGTTAGTGGTGATGAACCCATAAGAGGTATGCAGAGGCAAGGCTCAGGGTATCTCTGCTCTACGCAGATTTTCAGGGTTGTAAAGGCCTGACAGATATTCATGGTGGTCCAGCAAGAGGGACTCACATCACAAAAACAAGTCTGGAGTAAGTCAGATTAACACCATTTCCGCACTACAGTGTTAAAGTGCTGTTATTCCATTATCAACCTCCTATGGAATTCTGGGGTTTGTAGTTTAGGGAAGGGCACTTCGACTTCTCAACCAAAGAGCTCTTTGGTCTCAGTAAACTACAAACCCCAGAATTCCACAGGGCGTTGAAAGTGGAATAGCAGCAGTTTAACACTGTAGTGTGGAAATGGCCTATGTCTCCAAAATAATTGTTCCATTTAGGACCGTTAAGGACTTACTCTCAAAGTGAAGCAGGACTGATAACAGTTAGTAAATGTGCTATGGTTGAAGTGAGGAAATGCAGTTTTCTACCAATTACTCACATTTAATATTTCTTTATCAGCCATTCTATGACTGTTTGGAAACAAATGGTGACATAACATCCTTTCCAAATCTCCAATTTTAAGCCCATTTTAACCCTAGTCATATTTAGAGTAGGTCTATGGAAAATCAATGGAAATGCCATTACCAATGATGCTCTGTTGGTTTCAGTGGATTGTATCCAACAGTGTCCTTCCTCCAGTGGAATGGACATTGCTGATATAGCAAATTGTTCATCTTCCTGAAGTCCCCTGCACACCACTGCATATGATTCAGTTATGGGATTTTGTAGAACAGATTTAGTGTGTGTGTGGGTGTCATGCAGGGGTTTTAGCGAGGAGGAAGGGAAGGGATGAGTAGAACTCCAGTGGCCCAGTGCTGGATGTAGACTACCAGGTTTTCCCCAAACTGGGCTAAATCTTGATCACACTAATTCAGAAGTAACCAAAAGGCAAAACTTCTAGACTGATTTGGGATCAGTTTGTATTTAGGCTGCTATAATATTTACATTTGTATTAAAATAAATGTCATAGGACATACTTGGGCTTATTTCCCAGTAAAAAAATGACCAGGATTTTACTTTTCATGAAATATAGGGACAATCAAAATGGGAATTTGGGGGGGAGTTTGTTTTGGAGAGGGTGAATGCAAGCTGCAAGGACTGTGTGGCTGCTGATATTTTGAATGACAGCACAAGTCTTTTCACAGGAAAACCGATTATAACGACCACTTGCAGCTTTAGCATGAGGGACATGGCAAAAAAAGAGTAGACAGAAAATGCAAAAAGTGTAGATACACACACAAATGGAGCAATGTATTACTGGAGGTTTCTCAGAAAAGTGAGAAGATTCAGGACTCTCTGGTGGTAGCATAACATGGGAGCTACACCTATCAACAAAAGGAAATACAGCTTCAGAAGAGAGAGAGAGAACCTTCTAGCTGCCAAGCAGGAAATCAAAGAGCAATAAATCGAAGAAGTTAGCAGATACATGGAAAGTAAAAATTGAAAGATATTACATCTTTTAAATGCACCACATTTGTTTGTAAAGCTAAAGAATGAAACATATATTTCTCATCATAAGTACAGTTAGCAGAACAAACAGGTACAAGAGGAATTAGCATTGCCTGGCTTCTGTTCTTATCTATCAGAACTCTGTTGCACTTTCAGTGCTTGAATCTTCTCAGCTCTCTCTATTACCAGGTTGTTCAAAAGAAACCTGACTCACAAGTTTAGCGGATTCAAAATAGATCCTTTGCCAAGCAGTTGCCAATAGCCTTACCTTTTCTGCCTGCCTTCTTTGTTGAGAGACAGCTGAAGTGCTCTAAGTTTCAGTGTGAACAAGGAAGGTGTGGAATGCCTATTTATGCACCTGGGCACACCTCATCCCCACCCACAAGAATGGTATTTGAATATTTCTGCTACAGGGAGAAACATTTCATTTTTATTTATTTTTTAAAAAACAAATAAGATGTTTGCAAGCAATTCCTTCAAAAAAGGAGTGGCATCATCCTAGTAGTTTGGAAAAGCAAGTTTATTGGGCATCTAAGAGAGTTTGGAAATTATATTTTAGAATGTGGGCAAAAAGCCAATTCCAGGTAAGCATAAATCAAGACTTCTGACTTGCCTAAGGGCTGATTTGTCTTTGTGTGATTGGATAGAAGCTTTCACCTTAGGCCCAGATCTGCGATTCCTTTGAGAATATGAAATTGACTATTCAGACGTCTATTCAGGTAGAAAATGAGATAATCATTTAGTGTGTTACAAAGCACCAGTGTAGGTAAAATGGCCATGAAGACGTAAGCAGTTTTCAAATTAAATTAGTGCCTGATGGACAAACTTGTGAAAATGGCTTTAAAGTGACATTTGGTGCTATTGGAACCGTGTTAAAATATGAACCTTTTATGCTCTCTTCACATTCCATGATCGTCTGTTTTCACTGTAAAGTCAGTGCAGCGTTTGGAATAGTGGCAGTTTCCTAGCAACGCAACTAAGAGATGCTGCACTGGGTAGATTGCAAAGTAAAGTACAATGCTGGGGATGCTCTGTCCTTTCAGTCGTGCCATACCATTTGGTACAATGAAAGATCAACAAGCTTGACATGTTGAGAACATGCATTGTGTGACCTATGAAGAATTTGTCACATTTTGGTTGTTTCACACTGTGACTAGCCCACCACTCATTCCACATTTTCTATGTCATTACAGAGCTTCTGAAAGGGGTGGACTCAGGCAGCTGCATGGCAACCACCTTGATCTTATTAATTGGGCCATCATTCTTTGCAGCTCAATTGATTTCCTAGTTAATCTGACTGGTAGCTAATTAGAATCATGGAGCTGGAAGGGACCCCAGTGAGCTCTTCTTTACATCAATTCTGCTTTTATATCTTTCCAAGATGCATTCATAATTTCACAAACACACTTAGGCCCTTTTCGCAGCACCGGCGCCTGCGTGATGGAGGATGGTGGCTCGCGCAACAACCGTCTCCCGAAACGCCGCCGCTTCCCTCCGCCTCCTTACCACACATGGAGTCTTCTTGTGTGACGGGTGTTCTTCAGCCACGCCCCCAGCTTCCGCAGTGCTCCCTGGGAGCTGTAGGCAGCGCTGGGGGTGGAAGCGGGGAGGAAGTGCGACAGGCTCGCCTGCAACGGCGCTCCGCACTCTGGTAAGTTTATTTTCGGTTCAAGCCGAAAATAAAAAAATACGCGCTCGCGCAGCTTCAGCCCCGTGAGCTCCGCGGAAGTGGGAGTGCGTCGTGCAGAGCGACGCTCCCACTCCCGCGAGGCTCAGGGGGCTCTCGCGTGACAGAAAGCCCGTGCGAAAAGGGCCTTAGTTTCAAAGGAAGATGAGTGTCCAGTTTGGTGTGACTTGTTCCTGTAAATGTGCCTCCAAATCAACTCTAACCTACGGTAATCCTATCACAGGGTTTTGTTGACAAGATTTATTTGGAGGAAGCTTGCCATTGCATTCTTCTATTGCTGAGTGTGACTTTCCCAAGGCCACCCAGTGGATTTTCATGGCTGAATGGTGAGCAAGAGGTCCAGTACTAGACCAACAGGCCATTTCTGCATGAGTCTGTTATAGCACGATGATTCCACTTTCAACCTCCTATGGAATTCTGGGGTTTGCAGTTTTGGGAGTGGCCAGCTGGCCCCTCCCGGAACTGCAAACCCCAGGATTCCATAGGAGGTTGAAAGTGGAATCGTCATGCTATAACAGACTTGTGTGGAAATGGCCTTAGATTATTATACCTCACTGATCTCGCTGTGGTTAAATCTTTTCTTTAGGACATAACCAAATATCTTACATTGCCTATCACACATTATTGCTAAAGCCATGAAGTCAGTATGGTACTGAGGATCTAGTACATGGCCATTTCCGCACTACACCATTATAGTGTTATTATCCCACTTTCAACATCCTATGGAATCCTGGGGTTTGTAGTTTAGGGAGGAGCCTTTAGAATTCTCAGCCAAAGAGCTCTTTGGCCTCAGTAAACTACAAACCTCAGAATTCCACAGGTTATTGAAAGTGGAATAATAGTTCTGTAACAGTATCGTGTGGAAATGGCCCATCTTTAAAACAGGAGTGGGATCATAAGCCATACAGAGGATGTTGGACTGCAAGTCCCAGTAGCCCTATCCAGCTGCTGGATGTATACTAGGAACTGCAGTTCAACAATCTTTGGGAGCCCATATTGTTCCCTTCCCTGCTTTGTACAAAACAGGCAGATGAGAAGTGAAATTTGTTTGTTCTGGTTCACCAATGAAACCTCTTTCCTTTGTGTAGACTGTCAAAGAACCTGGATGGCTGCTACATTCCCAAGAGTCTATGCAGCTTCCTTGGCCACCAGCAATAACCACCACAAATAATGAAAACAACTGGAAATCTTCTGCTTGCTCTCCTGAGCTATGCCAGGCACACATGTCATCCTCCATTAAGTCAGGGACCCCCAGGCATACAGAAAACAGGTACATCGCTGAGACTGTCCAATCCAAGGAATTAATCTAATGCTGAGGAAGAGGGGCACTGGTGGGAAGGGAAGAGAAAACGCTGGATGGTTTAACTGACAGCCGAGCTGAGCTGGAGCTGTGGCTGAAATGTCTGACGGGAAAGAACGAAAGTTACCCTACAGTTACAGTTACAGTTGGGTACAGGTCAGTGGGAACTGGAAAAGGATACAGAGTGTAATATGGATAGAATGCAGTGAGCCAAGTTCAATTCTTGTTTAAAGAAGACTTTAACAAAAAAACTAGTCTTTTTTTAACCTAAGAGGTTCATGGAATGGGGGCTACCTGCAGCTCAGCCACACATAGATGAGACTATGCTCATTTGTGTTTCAAGCCGCTTTTCTGCCCCTATAGTGAAACCCAAAGAAGATTTCAGAAAATGTGGAAAGATGAGTGATATGAATCCAGAGTTAAATATTAAAGATGTATGTATGTATATATTATTTATGCATTTAAATAGTCTCCCCTTTCTCCCAGCTTGGGACTCAGTAGCCTGGAAGGGGTTTCTATCATAACCCTATATACTGTGAATCTGTAGAAAAAAATGCTTCATTTGTCACAATATTTCAAACTCGAGTGTTGTAAAACATATTTAGTGAGTGTCTGAAAAAAATAAGGTAAATAATTTGGTTGAGGGGAAACAGATCATAGCAGGGAATAAGGAACACAAGGCCTACCTGGTGTTGTTGTACTACAGTTACTATTATCCCTTACTGTTGGCTATGCTTGCTAGAAGTGACAGATACTGCAAACCAATAATATCTGGAGAGATGCATATTCACCACCCTTACCTTCCAAGTCCACTGCCTTCTACGGACCTTTCTGCAGCTCACCTTTTTGCAGAGCTGGGGTGCAGGGATCGCGCAAGCAGCCTCTTGTGAGAGGCTCTCACATCTCTATTGTTTCAGCACCACAGCTGCTGCCTGGTCATGAGCAGGTAGCGTGAGAGCCCCTCCTCTTCCTTCCACAGTGCAGCCTGGGATTTTCCCAGGCTGCACTGGGGCACGAAGTGCGAGTGCTGCGGCTCTGGAGCTCTGCACGCACGGCAAGTGTGCGCGGGGGCCCGGAGCGATGCGCAATCATGCACCATTTTTGGCTCAAAGCTGAAAATGAAATAGTGCACGATTGGCACCTGCCAGGCCCTGGAGCATCGCGCGATTGTGAGTGCGTCATGTGGACCGCTCCTCGCAGTGGCGCGATGCTCCAGCGGCCCTTTCGCATGGCAAATGCTGTATGTCAGTCCTGTACAAGTTATGGCTTTTTTTCCTAAAAGAACTAGCTGCAATGTGATATTGTTTAGCTAACACAGAGAAGTTAGATAGCAGGGCTTACAGATTTAATTAACAGTTCCCTTTGTGTCCCCTTGCCAATAATTAAACAGAGGGAAGCATGAGTGAATGAAACATTGTATTCTAAATGCACAGCATTCAGTTGTATTTTTTTCCCTTGACTTATAACTGACACTGTGTGTGTGTATGTGTGTGTGTGTGTGTGAGAGAGAGAGAGAATGAGTGTGCAAAATGACTCCCACTCCTAAACATGTCACGCAATTGTTTTGTAGTCATTTCTGTTCTGATTGTGGGCAAGAACAAAAAGATAAGACTGTTCTCCCTTATCCTCTGTTTTCACTCACATTCTTCTTTATGCCAGTAAATAAAGAAAATATGAAGATGTAACTGAATGCTACACATTCAGGAGAACAGGTTTGGAGGCCAGCTGACATATCACAGCATGTTGCGAGGTGTGCAGTTTGCTGCAGGCTTCTACCTCTATGCTGTAGGTGAGCATGAGATTACTCCATGAATGCACTGAGAATCTGCACAATTTTCATAAAAAAGCCAAGGCAATTCCACAGTTGTGAACCAGCCATCAAAAATGTTTTTCTATGCTAGAGCAAAAATAGTCAAGTGAGGAAGGTTCTCTTGGATGATTGTAGTCTGAAACTGGGCATGAGGCAGCCTCAAAAGTGGTCATGTCCACACAATATACAGCTTTTTAGATCAACACCAGCACCTCTAATTGTGCTAAAAGAGGAAAAGAAAGCAAATGCAGATGCCAGAGAACTCATTTGTCCCCAGTACTTGATGGTCTTGTTAAGCCTAATAACTACTACTGTTTGACTGGAAACGGAAAAACTAAACATTATAGTTTTCTTTTTATTGTTTTTGTGCCCAGTTATGTCTCGTCTATGGGGGTGTGACCTAGTCTTTCTATCTGCATATATCCTTTCTCTGTGTCACCTTAAGCAACGTGTGAATGTATGATTCAACACCTTATCACTTTGCTTCCCCCTGCATGATTTTTACCATTTTTGCCCAATGAAGAAGACAATGGTCTTTGAAAGCAAGTATGATGAATGTTGTACCTTTCAGTTGGCCTAACAGAAGTCCTACCACAATGTACTTAGATTTTGTTTTATGATACACACAGCTTTCCCCTCCTCCTCCTCCTCCTCCCCTTCTTCTTCTTCCTCTTCCTCTTCCTCTTCATTATGAGTCTTCTGGCACCTCGAATTCTAGCAAATTTATTAGGATTTCAGCTCTTGGGAATTAGAGACCATCTCATCAGGTACTTAAAGTGTTATCTAGAATTTGCAGGTACATACATAATGGCAGAGCGGAAAAAACAATGTAAATGCGGAAAGCATATGATTGTAAAGTAGGGAGACCATATGATTGTGAAGTGTAAACATTCTGTTTAATGCTGGGAGAATATAAAGTTTCACCTGAGTAAGGTGAGTGTAAATTAAGTTTATTTGTACAGTGAGTCTGGGATAGCAATGGTTGCCATCTAGATGATGGCCTGATTTAAGGGAACTCTAGCCAATAAATAGCCATTCAGGTCAGAATGGCAGAGCTACATCCTGGCACTGTTTGGTAGCCATTGCAGAGCTAGGGAAAATGGTTGCACAAGGGTGCACTGAATCCCTCTTTGTGCAATGTCCAAGGGAATCAATCAAGCAATCTATTAAAAAATGTATATATTTTTTTAAAAAATCAAAGGCTAAAAGCATATTAGCACTTAAAACAGTACAGGTGAGAAACAGCTAAAACAATTAAAAACCCCTCAGATGTGCAAACTGGAATAAAATTAATCATGTTCCCAAAGTTTTAGTAGACAGCTATGTTTTTATTTGGAGCCAAAATGACAGCAGAATTGGCACCATTTGGCCCTCTAAGGGTCCCAGCACAGGAAGTCCTCTTCCATGTCCTTCCACAGTACATTGTCTCAACCAGCTGTTCACAGAGGAGGGCCCTTAGCTAGATTCGAAGAACCTTTCCTTCAAATATTGAGATCACAAGTCATTTAAGTTTTAAATTTCATTGCCAGAACCTTGAATTGATATCAGAAGCATACTAGTGGCCAGTGCATCTCAGTAGCTAAGTACATTAGTTTACACTAAGAAGATTCTGGCCTTCTCACAGATGGTGGGTTGGATCCAGGATCTGTCTTCTATAGATAGAAGAACACTGAGCGTACTTGTTTACAATTTTTCCTTTCTCCACTCATTACGTATCTGTTAACCAGAGACAATATTTCATGTTATCCAATGACACAACTAGAACCCACAAAAGTTTATGCTGTAATAAATGTGTTAGTCTTTATGCTGCCCCAGAGTTTTGGTGGTAATTCCACAACAGATAAACATGGCTTTCCAGCAGTAGAAATTGTTTTTATAATGTGCACACCCCGCCCCAGACCCACAAAACAAGGCAAGTGGAGCTTGCTGGTTCTGAAACACTGACTTACTGAGGCCATTTCCACACTACACTGTTATAGTGCTATTATTCCACTTTCAACATCCCGTGGAATTCTGGGGCTTGCAGTTTACTGAGGCCAAAGAGCTCTCTGGCTGAGCATTCTAAATGCCCCTCCCTCAACTGCAAACCCCAGGATTCTATAGGATGTTGAAAGTGGAGTAATAACACTATAACAGTGTAGTGCAAGAAGGCCTTTACTTAGATGGGGCAAAGGAACACAGAGAAATGGCAAGGAGGAGAGGCACTCCTACTGGTCTCCAGGGTTTGACAGATGGACCCTGCTGGACTGTGAGCCTGACACTAAAGGATGTCAATCTGGAACAGTTTGTTGTGGCTGAAGCTTTCATGTACTACAAAGTCCACATTGTGAAATGTGTGATTACTTGTGTCAGCTACATACAGATCTAAGGAAACAGGTGGTGCCTATCCTCCAACTTCTTGATTTATCAAGGACAGTATTGGTTAACCCTTTGTTGTCTCACCTTTTCAGAGGCTTTTAAATTGTTCCTAGTTTCTCACTCCCCCTCCCACTTTCACTCTTTGACTTTGGCTTATTTAAATTACTACAAACTGAGTTCAAAGTACAAAAGTAATGCACTCCATTAACTCAGCAGGGATGAGAATAGAGGAGTGGACCGAGTCCTTCTGTTCCCAGTAGGCTCAGGAAAAAGCAAACTGCTACAGCCTCTCCTAGCTGGTGTGTTCTATTTCATTTCATAACTTTTGCCATCTTAAGCACACTCTGATGTTACTTGGCCACACATGTCCCAGTTTTCATCTGCAAAATTTTGGAGGTTAGAGTAGTGGGGAGCAACATTTTCTAACAGAAGCCTAAGAGACTATGGCCCTTTCCTCATCATACCTAAGTACTGGGTTCTGTTACAATCCCAGCATTGCCATTTCCATGTTGGTGTCAGGTTAGGAATGCTTTCTACCGCACCCTTTTGCCTTAAGTGGATGAGTAGCATTATTGCCACCGGTGTTCCCTCTGCATTACAGTGTCATTGGCCTGTCCCTTTTCCTACCTTTCTCCCCCATGCAACTCCTGATTGGTCATGGTTTTTTGTACGTGCAGCCACATTGTAAAGTCATGACACACCAGTACACTATTGCATTTTTGTGCTATAATGCTAAAAAATGTATTAAAAAATTTTAAAAATTATCTGAAAGGAGAAATTTAGAATAAACATGGAGAGGTGGTTGATTCCAAACTTGCCATGCCAAGGGAATCGCTGAGGGAAGGACAAGCTGGGCACGCCCACACCCTGTCCACTTCTGGATCTGCGATGACAGGAAGAGCTATCAAGCCCTATCAGGGAACCACACTGACCCAGCTGACGGGATAGTAGCACTAAAGGAGGCTCTTAACGGATTTTTTCTGGAAATTAAATAGGGCTGATTTGCAATGCTTGGGAATGTGACAGCAGCTGGTTAGCAATGATGTCATGCAGTAGCATGGCCCCTGGACTGGGAACAACCAATTGTTATGGCAGGATGACAATCTGTCATGCAGAAAGGGCCTATATAATGCAAGTGGATGAGATGCTGAAAAAAAAAGTGGGACAGTGCATTTTGTTCTTGTCTTTTAAGGGCTGAGAAATGTCACAAACTTATCCCCACCTATATGAAGTAAAAATATTATTTCCTTTGCTTTTCCAAAAAGGAATCATTGTACAGACTGGACTGGACTGTGCCTGATGTGAGAAGAAACCAGATCCCTTGCAGTTTCCCCTCTCTATAGGCATCAAAAAAAATTCCACAGAACTCCCTGCTATATCTCCTTAAAAATATCTCCACTCCTACCAGATAATGCAACCCCATCATCATGCAAGAACTATAGTCTTCCCCATCTTCATTCATTTGCTGTAGGAAGGAACTCTGTGATGTTGCACTGGTGAAACAAAGATACACATTGGTTGTAAGCTTGGATAAATTACTTATTCAGGCTACAGCTCCCAAAATCCACCTGTAAAGCCCCGCTTTGGGAGTGCCTGATATCATTATGGTTTTGATGGGCAGTATACCTAATTGGCATCATATGTAATTGGCAACACACTTTAATTGGCACTAATATCAAATTCACGCCTGAGAGGTGACAGAGAGGTGAAATCAAGCAAGGGAAAGAATTTGACTGTAAATGTAAGAAGGATAGGTCAACTCGAAACTTCCTTCAGGTAAGACTGAGTCATTTGTCAGGCAAATACATATCATTCCTGTGGATAATAGGCTTAAATAGAAGCTGGAATTTTCCAGGGAACCCAACTATGAGAAGCTCACCAGGACACTGATTGACAGATATCCATCCCTCGTACACCTGGATTCCTTCCTCTTTCCTCACAGCATCCACAATAGACAGCTGTTACAGCATCCATCATGTCTTTGTCAATCAAGCACTAAGCCCATCAACAGATGAAAGACCAATTGTCCACAACATCTGGAGCCTTCACTGCCACAGCCTATTTTCAGGGTACAAATACCCCTGATTTCAGGATGCCTAGTGCAGTCTCTTGCCTTCCTGAGGGTCACTCTGTCTGTTTGATTCCTGAACTGAGAACTGCCCTTGGGTCCAGTACCTAAGTCACTTTGTCCGACTTCTCTGCTTCTCATCGGATCTGATAAATATTGCCTGCACCCTTCACAGTCTCTATCTGCTTTCCTCCCTTTCTTTCAGTCAGGTCTTGTGTGAATGTGTCATTGTGTGTATCCTGTGTGCATACATGAGTGAATTCCCCCCAATAAAAACACATTTTTAGTACTTTTAATCTTTGGCTGGTTCTTTTCCTGCATGTGCCCGTAAACGCTGGTAGGAAAGATCTTGCTAAGTTGCCCCCCTCTCACAAGCCTCCTCTTTGACCTAATTCACTTCCCACTTTTGCAAGGAGGCACTGGCCTCACAGGGTGGCCCTTGTGGCACCTACATTGTGGGGTAACACCCCATGATGATATTGTCCAAAAATTTATTTTTCCATAAAACTTCTTTTCTTACTCCATAACTTAAGAAGCAAAGGTTACCTAAGGTCTCTTTTTCTCTTCCATTGCAAATGCCAGCAGTATTTGCAGATAGTACAGTGGCAAAAGTTTTAGTTAACAACTAGACAGTTCTAGAAAAATGGAAGTAATAGGTCAGATTGCTTTACCCACACTGGAAACACCATTGAATGACGTGTACATAATTCCTACTGCAAATCGTGTGGTTCTTAGCTGTGACGATGCACTGGCCTTGCTCTGTTACTACTCTGTGTCCAGCCCTGAAAATAAACAATGACTGTACACTGTCAGGCATTGAGACCTAGTCATCATTCCAAAGTTGCTAGACAGTACTCCTTTTCTCTGATGATTTCTGTGGCTGCATTCAGGTGATGTTTAGATGTCTTCCACTGGTCTTTTGTAGACTGGCAGTCCTTGGAATGAACATTTTAGAGTGGTTTGTTGCAGATAGATTCCATATTTTCAAGGTTCTTTTATTTAGGGTGAGAAATGAGGACTGTAGAAGTCAACCATATTTCTTAAGCAGACATAATCTTTTTTCTTTAGCAACAAGAACCCACACCTCCCCCAGGTTCCTTGGTTCAAATTCCTCATATAGATAGGAGCTTGGGAAGTTACTTTTTTGGACTACAACTCTCAGACTTCCCAGACAGCATGGCTATATTGAGTAGAAGACTAGGGAAGATCTAGTTAGGTTATTATTATTATTTTGGAACTGCCTCATTCAGCTTGCCTGTGTTACCTGTGTTATCTCTAAGGTGAACATTTGTACTTACATCCTAGCCTTAGCAAGGCTGCTAAGTCCATGCTTTACAAAAAAAAGAAGGGAGAGAAGAGATCTTGAAGCTGTTCATCAACAGTTAGCACTTAGGCAGCAGACCAAGCAGACACACAAGCAGTCTTCCCCAGGGAACCCCAAAAGTTACTTTTTGACTACAACTTTCTGAATCCCAGATGTAATCCAAAAGTGATGTTTCTAGGCTCTGCTTCTTCACTTTGGGGAGAAGTGTTATAGTTCCATTTAACTTATAATTGTAATTTCCAGTTATGCATCTATACGAACAATACATCTGCCCTCATTTTTGGTGACACAGAAGTAGCCATCAATTATGCCACTCATAAATCTTATCTAGTGTTTGAAAAAAAGCACTTTCAAATGGGGCAGCCATGATTTACTGATGCAGCCTAGGAAAACATCAATTGATGGGAGTTTTCTTGCATCTGACTTCTTAAAGGTGCAAAAAAGATGCCACAAAGAAGATTAGATTTTTCTCATTTTACTAGGGAAAAAAAGATTTTTTATCCTATCCTATACATCTTCCCTCCCTCCCTCCCTCCCTCTCTCTCTCTCCAGGATATCATCAGAAATAACATCACATAAATACATATAGAAGGAAATTACAGAGAAATAACTACACGACTCCAAATGTTATTCTGAAGTCTTCCAATCTTTCAAAACAAGGGATTGAATCTAGACTTAGCCATCTATAGAGCAGAGAAGTAATTCATAAATCAAGCCTTACTCCACATCCTGTGGAATTCTGTGGTTTGTAGTTTACTGAAGCCAAAGAGCTCTCCAGCTGAGAATTCTAAATGTCCCTTCCTAAACTGCAAACCCCATGGCCCTTTTCGCACTAGGCTTTTTACGCGAGCGGGGGCGGGCGGCTTGCGGGAAAAGCCTAGTTCGGGAGCCTGCCGGTTCCCCGCTGGTTCCTTCCGCAGCCGAAGGAACCAGCTGGGAAACGGCACCGTCCCGGAGGCGGCGGCGGCTCGCGACTCCATCCCCCCCCGCGCGCGCAAGAAAGGAGCCCGTCGCTCCTGGCGCGCGCGGGGAGCGGGCGCGACTGTCGCTCACTCCTGGCGCGAGCGACAGTCGCGCCCGCCCCCGTGCGCGCCAGGAGCGAGCGACAGTCGCGCCCGCCCCCCCGCACGCGCCAGGAGCGAGCGACAGTCGCGCCTGCCCCCCCGCGCGCGCCAGGAGCAAGTGACAGTCGCGCCCGTCCCCCCGCGCGCGCGAGCGGGAGGCTGTCGCGAGCAGCCCCCCGCCCGTGCGAAGCAGGATGCTCTCGCATCCGCCGCGCTAGCTCCCCGCCCCGCCCCTTCCTTCCGCACGGGCGGAGGGAAGGAGGCGCGACCCGGCCGCCTCCCCGACGCACCGCACTACAGGTGAGTGCGTGTGGGCACCGGGAGCGTAGCGCGAGCGCGGGGTGATTTTCGCTTGAAAGCGAAAATCAAAAACCCCGCGCTCGTGCCGCTGCAGCCCCGTGAGAGCGCCGGAAGTGGGAGTGCGTCGTGCGGAGCGACGCTCCCACTCCCGCACGGCTCACGGGGCTATTTCGCCCGGGAAAGCCCGTGCGAAAAGGGCCCAAGATTCCACAGGATGCTGAAAGTGGAATAATAGCACTGTAACAGTGTAGTGCAGAAAGGCCCATTTTCAATCAATCAGCGCAGACCATTCGGAGCCAGATGAACTAATGGTGTGACTTGATGTAAGGTGGCTTTCTGAAGGCAGTGGTACAAACTGTATGTACAAAAGGAATGTACAAACAGCCACTTTTTAAAGGGAAGCAGCTGGTAATATGACATCATGTTATCAGGTGTTTTAATCTACAAGAACAATTTTGGCTTCATTTGGCCCATTTGCAAGACTGAATAAATTATTAACTCAAAATACACACCTCTCAGAAGGTTGTCCCTGCAGTGGAGTGTGCATGTGAACAAGACTCTGGCACAAGTTTCCAGGAACATCATTGCATGCAGTTCCTGCTTGTTGCTTACTTACAAAACTGATTGGCAAAAAGAGACTCTTTCCGTAACATGGTCTGGAGTTTCAGCTCTGCTGAAATGACTGCTTTATCTTTTCAATCTTTGTGTATACTGTTAGAAAGTGAACAAGTAGAGTCAGATAACACAACTGCTAAGCATGTTAGTTCAACTTGCAAACATTTTAATTAATTGATAAGAAGCTAGTTCAGAATTCCTGCACTCACCATTTTGAAACCGTCAACAAAGCAGCTTTAGAAAGAATTGATTGGCAAGATGGCAAGAATTCAAATATATTGCTACTTTACTTTCCCAGAAACTTTTTTTTAAAAAACATAATGTTGGACATCAAAGCTTGCAAAATGTACTATCTGGACGACATCTCTCAGAACTCTTACGACCATTGACAGTATAGCCAGTTGTCAATATATTTTTTTCTTATGGTGCTTCTAGGAGGCAGCCACTGGAAAAGAAAGGAACTCATTAAGGAAATAGTTCCTTTTGTGATGGTTCTGAATTACTGCTGTGTTCCTCTAGTCTTTTCTGATATATTGTCTCAATAGCAGTCAGAATAGGTTTGACCACCTGGAAAAGGGGCAAGCAACTTCCAAGGATACCAATCACCTTCCAAGAGCCTCAGAGGACTGCACCTGCTCCTACAATTTTCTGTGCTTCTTCCTGAAATTTTGGGCCCAGACCAGCCAATCACATCCTATACAATGCTTGACTGGCAACTTGGAGTTCAGCTTTTGTGTTGGGCTTTCTGAGGGGATTAAAAGGGGATTAGGAAAATGAATGCAACCATTTTCCACAACAGCTTTTCCAAAGACTCATTATCAGTGACACTTGTCTCATTGATTCACTTTAATGTCAATTTGTTTTGGCGATGGCATGATATAGTGGTTGAAGCGTCAGATCTGGGAGACCCTGGTCTTTTCCACACTACATTGCTATAGTGCTATTATTCCACTTTCAACATCCTGTGAAATTCTGGGGTTTGCAGTTCAAGGAAGTGCATTCAGAGTTCTCAGCCAGAGAGCTCTTTGGCCTCAGTAAGCTATAAACCCCAGAATTCCACAGGATGTTGAAAGTGGAATAATAGCACTATAACAGTGTAGTGTTGAAAGACCCCCTGAATCAAATCCCCATTCCGTCATGAAGTTTACGAGGTGACGTTGGACCAGTCATCTTGTTGTGAAGATGAAATGTAGAGTGAGAGACCCTGTATGTCATCTTGAATGAAGGATGGGAAAAAATGTAGCAAACAAACAAATATGACTTTCTCTCAGTCTCCTTATTTTATGACATTAAAAAGTTCTGATGCGTGTATTTTATCATGTTGAAAAGTTAATCTTCCTTAAGCCCTTTTTAAATTTAGGGCCCCAGATGTTTTAAAACCACAGCTCTCAGCATCTTTGACTGATGGTCCTATTGGTAGGGGCTGGTAGCA
The DNA here is from genome assembly GCA_948474755.1 of Ctenosaura bakeri. Classification (NCBI taxonomy): domain Eukaryota; kingdom Metazoa; phylum Chordata; class Lepidosauria; order Squamata; family Iguanidae; genus Ctenosaura; species Ctenosaura bakeri. The sequence goes on from CAOLHI010002923.1 coordinate 86,869, forward strand.
ACTGGAATCTAACATCTGGAGGTTCACGTTTCTTTCTTCTATTTTAGAATAAGGTGCTGTAAATTCAGACTGCTAACATATGTCTTCTCTGTTGCTTCCAAACCCTGGGAAAACATAAACCTTCATCCAGGAGCAGCCTAGATGTGGTTGAACTCATCACTGTAGCCAAAGAGTTGCAGACCAACAACATCTGGAGGACTGCAGGATTCCTATCCCTTATTTAACCCAACCAGTGATATTCCATTATGAGTTCATTCCATGTTATGGTAAGAGGATAATTCTACAGTCATTTCTGCACTACACTGTTATAGTGCTATTACTCTACTTTCAACATCCTGTGGAATCCTGGGGTTTGCAGTTTTAGGGAGGGGCTTTAGAATTCTCAGCCAGAGAGCTCTTGGGCCTCAGTAAACTACAAACCGCAGAATTCCACAGGTTGTTGAAAGTGGAATAATAGCACTGTAATAGTGTAGGGTGGAAATGGCCTTAGTCTCTTAGCATTTTTCCAAGGACTTTTGTAGGTTGTAATCGCCACCAGTTTATTATGTGTGCAAATTCCTTGTTTCCTAATGATCTTGTTAATGTCTTTGTATTTTCATGCTTCAGTAGAGCACATTGTGTGACCAATTATACATGCATCCTCCCTTTCTAAGTGAGTCATTCTCCTCCCCAGCGGATCATGTTTCCAGGAGATTTCCTGCTTTTGAATTAACTTTGCTTGCATAGTTGTTCCCTGTCTTTCTCCCTCTAAAATTAAAGTGGCCAATAAGGTTTGAGAAGCAAAAACAATTTTTAAAACTCTCTAAATAAACAGTAAAACAACATTGATAAGGTAGCCTATAAACTGAACCTTAGGGCAAAAAGTATCCAGGACAAAGAAAATGCATACAATAGATAAATTAAAACTTTGCGGGAAAGAAATTAGCAAATTAATTAGCAATTGTGTTGTATAATGCTCCTAAAACTAGGCCTAATGAAACGTGCTAGTAGGTGATGGCTACAGTTGCAGGACTTTGGCCCTTTTGACACCTTACCTCGTTCCGGTGTCATCACGAGGAGATCATGCAAGAAGCCTCTTGCAAGAGGGACTTGTGTCCCCTCCACTTCTCCTCTGCACCAGCTCTGTGCTGGGCGGAAGGAAGTATGAGGGCTCTGCTCCTTGCTTCTGCAGTGCAGCTGGGTAATTTCCCAGGCTGCACTGGGAGAGGAAGCGCGATGACTGTGCATCCGGAGCCTCTACACACAAGGTAAGTGCATGTGGGGCATGGGAGGGATGCGCAATCATGCATCATTTTTGGCAAAGAGCCAGAAATGATATAATGGGCAATTCCTGCCAAATGGTCTCAGGATCATCACGCAATTGCGAGGACGTCATGTGGAACAGTCCTCGCAATTGCATGATGCTCCCGAGGCCATTTCACAATAGGACTGGTGTGCAAAAAGGGCCTTTCTGTGGTTCCCTTCTTTTGCCTTCTGCCCTCTGCACCTCCTCTGGAGGGCTTGCCTTTCATCCAGAACACATTTTGATAATGCACAGGGGTGGACAGAAAACTGATTCAGCCGATGAAAGCAGTTCCAGCCCTCTTGGTGGTGGTCAATGACTTCCATGTGAGAAATGTGGTGAGTTAGCACTACGCCCCTGCCATGGGAGGCATTAGCTGCTGTTAGACCTACTAAATCCTGTCCATAGATAGGAATGGAGCTACATGCAGTAGTTTTCTTCTTCGTTTTATAATACATCATCCTAAAGCAAACTGGAGACTGGCTTTTGCTTCTCACTGCAACAGAAAGAACTGTAGAAATTATCAAAGGGAGGATGCAGGCCAGACTAGGGCCCTTTTCTCACAAGACTTCAAATGCAAAATGGCCACAGGAGTGATGTGGAATCGCGAGGATGGTTCTGCATGATATCCTCACGATCCCGTGTCACTCCTGTGGCCATTTCGTGGCAATCATGGATTATATTATTTTTGGCTCTTTGGCAAAAATGACCCATGATTGCGCATTCCTCCTGCATCCCTCCCGCACTTACCTGGCATGCGGAACCTCAGGAAGTGCAATGGCCACACTTCCTCCCCCAGCACAGCCTGGGAAAGTACCTGGCTGCGGTATGGAAGGAAGGGGTGGAGCTATCGCACTTCCTTCCATCCAGCACGGAGCTGGTGTGGAGAGAAGCACAGGAGATGCGACTCCCTCCCGTAAGAGGCTTTTTGCATGATCCCCGCACAATGGCACCGTGAACAAGGTATGGTGTGAAAAGGGCCTAGGCTGAGGCACTGTAGAGTCAGCTAGTAAAAGCATTCCATAAACTCCATTAAGGTGCATTGACCAGCTTAGATTTCTGGCTGCACATTTTCTAAACCTCCCAGTATAACTGGTAGAGATTCAAAGAGCATGCCACTGGTTCAACATGTCAGGGGAACTTGGTGTTGTGTTTGCTGAAAAGCAGTTACATGTGTGAGGGGTTTTCAAAAATATTTTGAAATATGTCTGATTTTCATAGAAAACTCTACTGGTACTGGGCATATCCAAGCCCTCTGGAAACTTCAATTAGCTCTTTGAATCTATATACAAACATGCACATACTTACATACATTTTACTCTGAAGTAGAATTACCTGATGAGTGTGCCAGTAGTGCACAATTTATTCTTGTAATCATTTGAGTTGAGAGTTACAGCAGTCCTCTAAATTTATTTCAGTTTCTCCTGTATGTTACTCTACTGGAAAAACCCTCAGCCTCTAAGAAGCCGACTTGTGGGGATTAGCATGTTTGCCTAAATTGAGCAAATATCCTATCAAGTGAGGACCATTTACATGAAGTCACACCACAACCAAATGCAGCTGAAGATCCTAAGACTTTGGCAACACCTTGTAATCTCATCACGCAAAGGAAGTTACCATTGTGGAGCTTCTTTCTCGTTGCAACACCCATTGTTCTCCCCGGGGAAAGGATTAGCCTCTAGGTACTTTCCCCCTTACAAATAATCCCAGTTTTTGAGTGGTTCTTTGGATCACCAGCTGACCGTTTCTCTGTCCGTTGAGTAATTCCCTCAGCCCTCGCTGTGCTGAGCCCCACTTCGCTGTCTTTCCCAGATCAAGGACTTCAGGAAAAGGTGCACTATTACCCCAGCTACAATCCCTTCAATACTCCTCTATCCAGTTTCCTCTCTTTTGCTTCTTAATAGGTATTGAGTGAATGTGTGAGTGACTGCGTTGCTGCGTGAGACTTTCATTCAATAAAATCATTTATTGGACATTCTTGTTTGGTTTTTGACTTGGCCTGACCCCATAAAAACTGGGTAAAAGGACCCTGCTAGGTTATCCTGCCTCTTGCATTGCTCTAGCTTGTGCTCTGGCTAGTTTCCATTCCCCATCACATGGAGCACATCGAAGTGTCCCAACCCCAGAAATCAGGGTAACATGCAACTGTTATCTCAGGCTGAAATCTTGAAGATGCTCACATGGAGAATAACTTTTAAAAATCAACATAATTTTATCAAAGTGAAATTGGCTAGAATCGCAGGTTGAAACAACTTGTAGTAATTAATTCATTTCCCTAATAATTAAGATACAACTGCAATATATTATAATAGAGTTTGCAGAATTATTTTAAAAATGACATTCCATTATTCTTTATAGAGATAGAAAGTACTTATTTGTTTATTACTTTGCTTTTCTCCCAATATAGCACCCAAGGAGGCTTGCAATATAAGTTAAAACAAATTACAGTTAAAGTGTCAAAAAGGAATTATATCTCATTATTTGTTGTGATTTTGGGGGGGAAATCCTCATTGTATCACTCATTGCTTATTACTTTTTCATTATTTTCTGCTCTTTTCAAAAAGCGTTGATAAAATAAAGCTGCAAAATTCATATCAAAGTGTCTGTAAAAATACTTAAACATGATCTGAAAAAGTAACTCTGAAATGTAACTAGGAATTTTTTCTCATTAAATCAATGTTGTATTCTTTTTGAAATGGACCCTCACTGTTACAAGTAACTCATTACTTTCAAGTTTTTCATTACGATTGTAACTTCATGGGGAATAACACCATGCCTTTGCTGTGCAATTGTAATTATTTTATTACTTTTGTTGTTACAAAGTGTAGTTTCACTAAATGGTGGAGGAGGAATATTGTATGGTTGTGCTGTGTCTTGTGCTGCTGAATGAAGATGTTTCTAAAGTAACTAAGAGTAACTGTTTTAAGCTATTTTCATGAAATATGAACATTGAGAGTTACTTTTAAAAAGTGTTAACTATAATGGTAACTAATAGCTTTGATGCTGGGAGACTGGAACCACAAGTACAATTAATTACATTCAAAGTAACTTTCCAGGCCTTGGCTAGGAGTTGGCTACCAGGATTTTCACTGGACTCTGCATTCAGGATTTGCCTTTGGAGGATCACAGTGAGCAGCTACACCCACAAAATGGAAAGCCATGTGTCTTGATTTGACTGGTCTCGAACTTAAGACACATCAGCATTTGGAATTTTCCTTTTACAGTCCCCAAAAGGTTTACAAAGAAGTGTAACACTTGAAACAATGAAACGTAAATCAGGATTAGAGCTCATTCATCCAGTACTATGGTTTTTCTGTCGCTTAAATGCTGAGGTGTTCCAAAGCCTTTGGTCTCCATGGCAAACATTTCCCCTCTCTTTTGTTACACCTCATACAGCAAATATTTGTACAGTGAGAAATGTTCAGCCTCATGTATTTATGCACCTGCCATCTGCTTAGGGGAGCCACCGCCCTCCTGGTAGGAGACGGATATAGGGCAAGGACCTGTTCCGTCAGTTTTCTGCTTTTTAGATCCCTGTTGTATTCTGTTGTGAGGCAGGAGGTTTTTTTGCTTCCTTTTCAGATTACTTGCTGATAACTTCAGGGAGGAATGTGGTGTATGCAAACTGGCTTGGGAATGGTTTAAAAAACTTTCCATTCCAACTTTCCAATTTAAAACAAGTATTAGCTGCCTTGCAGAGCTAAAATTTAGTGCAGCATAGGAATTTGGCCATGCACTATGGTTTAAGGCAGAGCTTTCCAAACAGCGTGTGGCGACACATTAGTGTGTCAGCTGCAGTGTGTAGGTGTGTCACGCAAACATAACAGATGAAGGGACTGCCTCTGCTGCCTCTGCCACCACCCTGGGCCGAGAAAGACCCTAGCAAGGGCAGCAGTAGTGGTGGGCCAGGTCCAGGTGGGGGGCTGCCTTTCTGGCTGCTGCCGCTGCCGCCCCAGGGCAAAGAAGACCCTGGTGAGGGCAGCGGTGGCAGTGGGCCAGGCTCGGATGCCTCCACTTATTGAATTACTTATTGAATTACTGTGTCACAAAATCATGCATGTCTAAAAAGTGTGTCACCAACATGAAAAGTTTGGAAAGCTCTGGTGTAAGGGTTAAGAGTGTTACGCAGGGACTTGGGACTTCCAAGTTCTAGTCCTGGCTGAGGCCCTTTTAGCACGCAGTTCTTTTTGCGCAAGGGCCCCTTGAGCATTGCGTAAATGGGAGCGTCGGTCCGTACGACGCACTCCCATTCACGTGACGTTCAGGAGCCTAAAGTGGGACACACACGCATTTTCTTATTTTCGGCTCTAAGCCGAAAATACTGCACGGTCGCACAATGCTCGCAGGGCCCTCGCGCACTTACCTGTGTGCGGTGCACCGAACAAGCTGGCGCGGTCGCGCTTCCTCCCCCCAGCACAGCCTACAGCTCCCAGACTGCACTGCGGAAGGAAGGGGCGGGATGCTAGCGCAATGGTCACGCTACCAGGAAGCGACCTGCAGGACGAAGGAGCGGGGAAGCGGCAGCGTTCCGGATGAGGCTTTTCACGCGAGACCTCCTCCCAGCCACGCAAACAGGTAACATGCAAAAAGGGCCTGAGTCATGGAACTTAGCATGGCTTGGGACCAGCCACTCTTTCCAAGTCTACCCCATAGGGTTGCTGTGAAGATGATAGGAGGAATCCTGTATTCTCTGCCTGGACCTCATGGGTGCTGGTGGAAATCAATGTACCTAGCAAATAATTAAGCATGCAGGATTTATCAGGATAATAAATAGGTACCCAAACTAAGGAGTTAAAAAATTCTGGCTATAAATACTGTTGGAGAATATTGCTGGAGCATTAATACTGTTGATATTTCCATGCTCCTGAGACATTTTGTGATTTTTTTGAAAAAAACTATTTTCATTCATGATTACTAGACAGGATCCAGAGAACCATATGTGGAATTCTGCATATTCAGTGTGGCTATCTTCCTTTTCCCCTCTTTTGTATTTTTATCCTAAGTTTTCCCCAGTGTGGGACACAAAGTGTCTCACCGTATTTCTATCAGAATACAACTAATTCTTTTTGCTTTGTACAAAAGTTTAAAATGTCATTGAACTATCAATAAAATTAAAAACAGTGAAAAACAAACCATTAAAAAGAACAACCAAGGTAAACAGCACAGCACATGAAAGGCTCTTTCTCCCTGAGCAGTCAGTCTTCAAAGCCCTGTGGAAACAGAATGGTCTTTGCATGCCCACAAAATAATGGAAAGGATGGCTCTGCTCTAGCTTCTTTGGAAAGGGAGTTCCAAAGCCTGGGAGCAGCCACCAAGAAGGTCCTCTTCTGTGTTCACTTGGATGTACCTGTGAGAGCAGTGGGACAGACAGAAGGACCTCTCTAGAAGATCTCAAAACATAGGAAGACTTATAGAGAGAGATACAGTCCTCCAGGTAACCTGGATCTGAGTCACAGAGGGATTCGTAGGTCATAACCAGCTCATTGAATTCTGCCCAGAAGCAGACCAGCAACAAGTAGAACTTTTTGCAGCAAGGGAGCTGTGTGCTCTTTGCATCCTGGAACTTTTCTTACCTTGTGTGACCTCCTTTGGAGAGTTCCTTTTTGTTGGACTACAGCTACCACTGGATAAGGGATTCTGGGATCTGTACAGTCAGCCCTTTGCATTTGCAGGTTTTGCTGTCATGGATTTCATTATTTGTGAATGTCTCCAATTCCTGCTTCACCACCTCAAGTGCTTCTGTTTTGACGGAACCATCTCTCTCAGAAACCCCAATAAGGCCATGCAGTCCTTTAAAAACCCACCTCTGGTCCTCCTTCTCTAGCCACTGCCTGGCCAGCTAAGGATAGATCACAGCCCAATTTCTCAGTACCACAAACTCTTTCCTAATGTCCCCCCAAGCAACTAAGGAAGAAGATGGGTGAGAGAGGAAGTATAGGGTCACCATGCCAATCCACCCCCTTTCCCTGACCTGGTTTGAACTCAGGATGCCCGCTGTCTCCACCATGACATAGCCTCTTTCCCACAAACACACATTTTGATATTTGTGTTTTTTCCACTTTTGCAGGGGTCCTGTGCTCTCAAACCTAGAGAATGGGGAGGATCAACTGTACTTTGAAAAAGCAAGTTCCCAAAATCTTAAAAATCTCTAGGAGCTGCTCCTGCATGCCAGAAGAACAATGTGGAATAAAAAGAAGTAGTTTCAGTTAAATTGGAGCACTCCTTGTCTATATTCCTTCCGGTATTCCCATCAAGAACAACAGAGAAATTGGATGGAGGGAAGATAGAAAGTTGTCATGATCAAATTCTTAGCCTAGTATTTATTTATTTAATATTTATTGACTGGATTTGTAAAGCCAAAAAAAATGGCCTGCTGGGCAACTAACAAGAATAAAAAGAAACAAAAGCCATACAATTAAATCATACAACAGTTTTAAAAACAATATTTCTCTGGTTAGTCCTCTCTACACAGCTTAACTGCTAAAGGCCTGCCTGAATAAGGTGATCTATGCCTTCAGGTGGAAGGATGAGAGATAACACTGGTCTATTCTAAGCCCTCTTTGTAGGGGGTTTCACAACCTGGAAATGTTGGCTACCAAAACCAGCATTCTTTGCATCTCAATCCAATATACTTTGTCAAGACTAGGAAGAAGGCCTGCTCCAAAAATCCTAACCTCCAGCAGGCTTTTATGTCAGAACATGGCCTTTCAAATAGCCTGAACCCAAGCAAATACATCCATTGGGAGAATGGTGATAAATCCGTATTAATGGTGTAATCTGTGAAACAGATTATATAAAAGAGATAATACATATATTTCTGAATTGCATGATTTTTATTGCCATGGACTGGCTTCTTGTCAGGTTAAGCCCAATCAAAGGAAAAAAAATGAATGTAAGCTTAAAAACATCAGTTCTTAATTTTGTTTGGATCTGTTTCCCATTCCATCCTAATGAAAGGGTGGACTGTGCTTACAGGCCTAGTGTTCACCACCTGAAAATGCTGCTTTTTGCACCAGTACCCACTCTTGAGCAAACTATTCTGGAAGCATGCTATTTATAGTAACTGAGGCCCTTTTCACAGCTTACCTTCTTGTGGCGGCATCTAGGGGCAATCCTGGCAGCAGCTCTGCCAGGAAGGGAGCACGACAGCAGCATTCCCCCCCACATGGGACCGACTCCTTGCGGACAGGAAGATGATGGACATGCTGCTTCCTTCCGCAGAGCAGCCATGTACTTTCCCAGGCTGTGCTGAGGCAGGAAGCACTTCCATAACACTTCTTGCCCTTCCATAGGACAGGTAAGTGTGGGATGGTGGTGAGATCGTGCATCATGGACAAGGAAAACCCACCGATGATTTAACTTGCGATCACACTGCCTGGGGACAGGAGAGGAGCGGGACTACTATGACATCATGCAGAAGCATTGTCACAATCCCATCCTTCTCCCATCCCCATGGCGGGATGGGAGGGTGCTGCAGAAAGGGCCTAAAAACACAGTCCAAAGGGATTCACCTCTTCAAAGTATTTTCAGGATTACAGCCTCTGTCAGTAGGAGCCAGCATGGTGTAGTGATTTGAGCATTAGACTACAACTCCTGAGGACTGGGTTCAAATTCCCGCTTGGCCATGAAAACCCACTGGGTGACCTTGGGCAAGTCACACTCTCATAGCCTTAGACAAAGGCAAAGGTCCTCTGAACATCACCTCAGGTCAGAAATGATTTGAAGGAACACAACAATGACCAACCTTTGTCAGTATCTCAGAGCCTGCTTCTGCTGTAGAATGAGTGGGGAACATTTGACCCTCCAAGTGCTTTGATGTGCAACACTTACCAACCCCAAACAGCAAGAACAATAGGAAAGGCTTGTGGGAGTTGCAAGGCAAACAGAAGTTGCTGAGCCCCTGGAAGACCAAGGGTTTCTCACTGCTGCTTGGAAACCTGAAAATTATTTTAAAAGTGTATTTCTCTGTCAATGTGGGCAGACCAGACAGTATATAGCTGGAATCCTGTTAGTGGATTATGCAGACATTAAGTCTAACTTCTTAGTAGTTTCAGAGGTCAGAATCCTCTGATTGCTCAGAGAATGAACTCCACACTCAAAACCCACTTTTTAGCTTCTACAGTCCCTACAGCAAGACCATTTACTGAGTGATGGAGAGAAGTGTCTAACTGGGGCCTTTTCCACACAGGGTTTTCGAAACGGTGCAGTTTGTCCTCCAAGGAGGAGGTCTGCACCTTGGACCAGACTGGGTCGGACCTATTTAATGTAGATCTGCACCTCAGTCTGGTTTGGAACAACCCCAAGTGGTCCTCCAGCGTGCTTTTGAAAGACCTGATTTTTTCGGTCTTTCAAAAGCACCCAGCGTGCCACTGCAAGCCTGCTCCCTTATGCAGATTTGCAGACTCGCACCAATGCGAGCCTGTGATCTGCGCGGGGGCGGGCTTTAGGCTGGTGAGCTTCAGCGGTTGGTCGAGACCCTTGACCAACTGGAAGCCGCCATTTGGGACGCTGGAGCAGTGTGTATTGACGAGCATGCACTGCTCCGGAGTGCTGTGGACCAGACCGGGGAGCTGAAAGGTCCGGTGAGTAGTGGCGCAGGGCGATTCCCTCTCCTGGTATGGAAAAGGTCTATATTTCTGTAGCCAGATGCACAGCAATGACATCATCCTTCAGGATCTCTGAGATACCCCTGAGGTTCCTGGAGGATGCTAGTTGACACAAATGGAAGTAGGACAGATAGGGAAGTAAATAAAATTAGATGTTACTGAAAGACTTCAGAGAAGGAAGGTTCATAACAAGCAGAACAAAATCTTTTGTAAACGGGCCTAGAATAAAGTTGTGTTGCCCTTTCTAACAGTGTTAATCTCTACCTGTAAAATACTTATTAATATAAGTATACTGCCCCTCTGTGGTAACAATAGAGGACTGCACTTTGCTGATGTTATATGATGGTTTTATACATAGCACTATAAAATGGAAGAGTATAAGAATAGTGCCACAATTCATTATTCCCTCAAATATCTCTCTTTGAATCATTGCTGTATTGAAACACATAGGGTTTCCTGGATCCAATTGCATTTATTTATTTGAAGAATTCATAAAGTGCTCTACATTTAACGTTTTGGAGTTGTATACAATATGTTTAAATAATCACATACAAAAAAGAAAATAAAACAAATGCAACAATAATGTGGCTGTGACCCCCTTTAAATATCTTTTGTTGCTGAGGGCCACCAAGACTTAAAACATTTCTTCTAGCCTTTGCAGACCCACTGAAAGGATATTGTAGTCTCCTGGAGGTCCATGGGCTTCAGGTTAAGAACCACTTGCATAGTCTTACTGTTAACCCACATGAATACTGCCCCAGATCACTTTAAAAGCCAGCCACCTAATTGGGTGAAGGAGATCTGTTCAGCTTCTGATTGGGATGCAAGGAGAATAATATTTCCACTCCTTCCCACTAGTGAGTGAGGATGTGATCATCAGAAGCAGGATCCCGTTTGTCATACTTGCAACAGTTCTTGTTGCACTCTAGATCACTGGTGGAAGGAGAATGGAAACATCTTCCCCTTTTTGTCCTGATCAGAAGCTGGGTGGACCATTTTCACCTGAACCAATGCCTGGCTCTAAAGATGGGCTGGGAAAGGCTTGAGCCAAGAGATATTATTTAGATATACAGATGCAACTAAGTAGCTGATCTAGGATGCCTGCAGCGCTTTTCTTGGGGTGGCACGGTGGGGGGAACCCCACAGAATCGATTACAACGGCATAAAACTTGGAAAACTAGTCAAATTGCCACTAAAATGCAATAGTACTATTACTGTTAAAGGCAACCTAAAATTAACTATCTCTTTATATCAATAAAACATTGTTCCCATTCCTCATGTTACTTTTTGAATGTATCATAATTAACTTCCATCTTGTTGTTGTGTGCCTTCATTTCTGATTTGAGCAGAGATTTGAAACCTCGGCCATTTCTGCACTACATTCTTATAGCGCGATTATTCCACTTTCAACATCCAAACATGGCTCAGGAGACTTAAAATGTTCCATACTGGTGAATGGGGGTTAATATGACTTGTGAATGTTAACTGACTTAAAATGGATCTAATCCACAACTGATGTAAATTTTAAAGGCTTACTACAAAAAGAAATCTTGCTAATGCTCAAGATATAAAGCTTTTAATGCCATTTGAAATTAGAAATAAGCCTTCTTTTTTAAAAAAAGTGCTTTGGATAATAGTTGAAAATGCAATAGACACGCTATTAAACAAACAAATACCACAGAAGTCTAAAGGATTTGACTGCAGTTTTATTATTTTAGTAATGCCACACACAATGCAAAACTTAATCCAGATAATGTGCAGATAATCCAATCAATCATTTGTGAAGCAACAAAGACTGAAATCTTAAGCTACTTCTAAGGATTCAGCCCCAGCAAACTCAATGGGTTTTACTTCTGAATAAACATGCCTACTTCTGAATAAACATGCTTTAAGAAACATTTTGTTCTTGCATTCTATCAAGAAGAGGATTTCTGTGACAGTGTTAAACTACCATCACACAGAAGCTCTGATCTATTCATCTCTGTAAGCCTGAAAACTAAGGACTATTATAAAAATTAATAAATCTATATGGCCTATATAAGACAGCTGAGCAATCTTGCTATTCTGTTTGAACACCCATACAATTTCAAGTGAACTTGTCAAAACAAAAAAGATATACAGTGCATGAATTAGGTAGAGTTCCATGTATGTATACAGAAATGTGAGTTACATCCCTAGAGATATTCCTTTTGCCTCTGGACATACTTATAATGGAAGCAGCATCTAACAGCTATCTAACAGCTGCACTGGCTTGCTCTGGTGTCCTTAATCCAACATGAAATGATGGACTCTGTATTGCTGGGATGGGCCGAAATGGAGCATTTTAACCCCTACACGAAAGCTGTGCTGTGACATTTAATTTAAAGTGAACACTCAAATTCAAGGGTGGTCCCTCTGCTGTTGTTAGGATTCTAAAAGATGGAGTTACAGGGAAAGAGAGATCCTGAGATACACACTAGGCCTTCATTCTCTGAGGTCTGCTATTGTAGCCACTGTAACTACCCTTGGGAAACGTAAGATAGACTTTGTGTAAGAAAACAGCAGGTACAGAAAGCAGCTTCAGCAAAGAAAACTGTATTGGTTGTACACTCCTTGCAGGTGACTCTCCTTGGTTCACATTGCTGGGGAGGAGAAATAGCTCCCATTTAACTCCCAATATACCTCCCTTTTACAGTTCAGTCTGAATGAGGCGTAAAGCTTTCTTCATGTTCTCTATTACTGCAAGCAGAACACAGTAAAGTGAATGTTGATGAGGCAGCATCATAATTCCAGAAAGTCATGAAATGAAGTATATATAATGTAATGTCATTCACCTTATTCTCCATGTTTTAATTAATTTGTCTTGTTAAGATATTTGGAAATAATGTTGAACACCAGAAAAGTGCCTTATCACATAAGAAGAGTGAATAATATTAAAAACCCTGAAGAAATCAGATTAAAAACAATGACAAATTCTACAGGTACAAAAAAACTTCAGTGAAACACTGATGGGAAGGCAGGAGGGGGTTTAAAGGAGCTTGTGAAAATGAAATAAAATAGTTGCCCCAAGCACTCCTGGGGAGAACATCTTTAGCTTCAGAGGCAGGCCTAACCCAAGACATTTTGCTGCTAGAGGTAAAGATGGTCCTACTTCTTGTTCCACATACAGAAGGCCATCAAACTGGCAGATGAATCTTTTTTAAAAAACACTTTTGGAAAGACTGAGACCACACTTAAGGCCAACAACCTAGTTTAGAAGGTACAGGGTGGTCTCAAGTCCTATTTTTGTCTTGACTATAGTAGACCCATTAAATCCATTAGCTTTATCTGTGTGTTGATAGCTATTGGTTGAATGGGACTAACCAACAGGATATCAGTCATCAGCTGCTGGGTCTGGGAGAAGAGCTGGCATGGTGGTATCTCTATTGCTGCTGTCTTCCACAGCTTCCTTCCTTTACAGCTGAACTATTGTTCAGTGGACAGCAAGCAAGGGATAGTAGTTTGCATGCTGGACTGGTGCTCTGGGACCCCAGGACTGAAACCCCCACTCTGCCATGGAAATCCGGTGGGTGACATTGGGCAAACCACAGCCTCTGAGGAAGGCAATGGCAAACCTCATCTGCACAAATCTTGCCAAGAAAGCTTTGTAAAAGGTTCAGTTTAGGATCACCATATGTTGGAAATAACTTGAAGGCACACGCCACCAACAATGGGAGTTGAGAGTTCCCACTGTTCAATGAGAGCTCTTTGGGAATTATTCCCAAGTCAGTGAGTATAGGATTGCAGGCTGTAATCCAGAAAAAAGTGGTTGCTGTTTCCATTGGTAACATGGTTTGGCTCACAGTTATACTGATACGTTGCTATACTGCTGAAATACAAGATGCTGTGAAAGACATCCTCTTTCTAACTGCACAAATCTTATCATTGTAAACTGTGTGGATCACCACTCAAAGGACTGAAGCAAATAGTGGTGTGCAACATTCTACCACATTAGACAATCCTGAATCAAGTAGGCTGGCTGAGACTACATCATGTGCCACATGAGTGTAATCCAAGAAATTTTGCTTAGTCCCAAGACAGGTTAATTTATTCCGGCACTTAGGAAAAAGAATCCTATGGCTACCATTCTTTCTATCTCACTGTCACAATAAAATAATTAAGAACTAATAATTTCCTACTTTTTCATGGCAAAGAAAAGAAAAAAAATCTGCTGCCTAATAGTAGAGCCATTCCTGGGTGGAAACAAGATATGAAAGTCTGTAATGTGTGCAGCAAAATATAAAATTCATTGTGAAAAAAATTACATACACACTGGTAGGTCTTGAGGTTCATAAGTATAGAGACGGTTAGAGTATCTTCCAGTGATATCTGCTCTCACTGTGAGAGAAGGATCTGGAAAAGAAAAAAAAATGTTGCCATCATCTCTGACCTAACACCATCTTATTGTGATTTCACACAGGTTAGGGAACTAGAATTCTGAGGATAAAACTCTATGTTTTAATCAATTTTAGTGTGGCTCAGTGTAGAGTTTGATCCCTGTTTGCTATTCTGGTTGACAAGGCAAAGTCAGTCCATAGTTTGCTGGTTTGGATGTGAAGGAAATGTCAATGTCAGGCAGCAGCTTTAAGGAGACACAGAGGCAGGGGCTGAGGTTATGGCCTTTTAGTAATAAAACAATAAAGTAATCAAGAGGTTACGTCACCCAAAACAAAGAGAAGCAGTCAGCTCACCAGCAAAGATTAACCTGGAACAGAATGCCCATGATACAGGATGGTAGACGGTTGTTGCCCCGTGCCCAACTCCCCCCAGCGTCTGTCTTAAATACATAGTCCTTAGCCCAGTTAGGGCTGATCAAATGTCCGTTGGCTAGCTCACAGCTGGAGGCCCTCAGACATCAGACGCTTCTCTTGCAGCCGCTTCGATCTGCAAACCCCCTCCTTCTCCAGACACCTCTGGAGGAACGTGGGGGGAGGGTCTGCTGCAAACTCCGGGCTGGAGTCAGAAACAGCAGCTTCTGTTGAGCCAGAAGCACTAGTCTCCTCTGCTACAGGAACTGGCTCTGGGACAGCGGTGGGGTCGCTGGCAGGCCCCTCCCTTGACTCTGCAGGAGCCCCCTCTCCCTTCCAGGGATCCTCCCCTGGCTGGGAGTCCAAGTCTAACTCAGAGTCCCCGTCTGACTTGGCAGCCTGCTCAGCCTGGCTCATGACAAGAAAAACAGGAAGTAACCAATTTGGAACTTCCTCCCTGGGGAAGCTAGGATGGCTCCTTCCTTTTTGTCCTTCTATCAGTAAAGGAAAACTTTTCTGTTCCAGCAGGCTTTAAGGAATTGACTCTTGTCAACAGTGGCAGAGCTTGGAATATGTGGAGGGTGGGCGGGCAGACAGAATGCCCACTGTGCGGGAGCATGGCCAAGGTGCGTGGGGGTGTGGCCAGGGTACATGGAGGCATGGCCAGGGCATGCAAGGGCATCGCCAGGACATGTGGGGGCATGGCTATGGGCCAAGAAGCCCCAGAAACATTGATGCTCAGGGCAAATTGCACCCCGGCCCCACGTTCCTGTGTGACTGCTTGTCAATTCCAAGCACTATCTGAGTTTAAATCAGCAGGAAAGACCAGTCTCTCTTAGCAGACCTATCCAGATTGTTTTTAAAACATGGCTTTCAAAGTATTTTGGTGGATTTTAATATATACTTCTTGTATATTTTTTTTAACTGATGTTATGTGATGTGTTGTGCTATTTGTTGTTTTTCCCTACCTTGATTCACAGGGAGAGATAGGTAAGAAGTAACAACAGTTATAATTATAAATTTTACTTATAAATTACAATTATACATTTTTATCTTTTATCTTTTAATGGATTTGTTTGAAATGGTTTTAATTTTATGAATAATTTATTTGCTTTTCAGCAGTAACTTTTAATATGATTTTGCATATATCTTTGCAAGTGTTTCTACTTCTTCTTCTTTTTTAATTTTTGCAAGCCGGCCATTGCTAGTAGTAATCATGTTACATTCAGATGAAATTACAGACATCGTCATATTGATACATACCTACAAACATAATTCGAGGCACATATTGTCCATCAGGTGACAAGTTCTTGTCTGTAGTTTCATGCTGCCAGGAAGAGTTAAAATCATCTTAATGAGTACCACTGACCAGATACCTCTCTGTGACCTCCTACCTCAGATTGAATAATAGGTTTAATATATGTATTATCTCTGCATACCATGAGGTTAAGCATGACAAAATTGTTCTGACACATTTCTTGTATTTCTTGGTTTTCTGCAAAAACCTTCTTCAATGCTGTAAAAAATGAAAGAAGACCATCATTTCAAATGCAAAAAGAGCAGGTCAAGTGAATCTGCTACTTCACCAAAGCAATATGTGATAGACCTAGCTATTGTGATCTGGTTCTGGATTTTCCTCTACAAGTCTAAGAAGATAGTAAAATATAACATCTTCTGCATTTAGACTTACACATACAATTCATTCTAAGGATTTCTATAGGTCAGACCACAATTAGTCACACTTGGAAACAGACCCACTGAAATCAATGAAATCCATTGAGGCTTCTCTAAGAACAACTAAATCTCAATGTAGTCCATTAAATGGCTACAAAATAGTCCTCATTTCAGAATTAGGAACACATGCAGGAGCAAACCTTGCCTGCAAATATTTGCATGCCATTGGATGTCCATGACTGCCAGTTTTGACAGTCTCAACTATCTATTTATCCTTGCGTACTCTATCCTATAGGAATTTGGGGAGTAGTTGAATTTGCTAGATGATGACATTCACTCAGGGGGATCTCCAATGCACAGCATACAGTTGGATGCTCCAAGATGGAGACCCAGATTCAGAAACCCATACAAATGCTATTTGCCAGCTGAGATGATTCTATGTATGATTGGCATCAAGTCAGGTAAGCTTCTTAAGATTAAACTGAAAGGCCCCTTCCCCAGGGCTTTTTGAAGAGTATTGAGGCCAAGTGGATAAAAGGGCATTATTCCAACCAAATTCTTTAGAGATGGATGCTAGGCAACCACATTCATCTCTGTGTCTGGTTACAAAGCAATAAGAACAGAACAATATGAACTATGAACAATATTCAGTCTGTGGCTTGGTAGTAAATTCATGCTGCAGCACCTAATAGAAATCTGCTTCATGCTATCTTCTATTTTGTAGAACAAAGAAAATACATAGTAGAATAGGACCATGTCCGCACTACATTGTTATAGTGCTATTATTCCACGTTCAACATCCTGTGGAATTCTGGGTGTTTGTAGTTTACTGAGGCCAAAGAGCTCTCTGGCTGAGAATTCTAAAGGCCCCTCTCTAAACTACAAACCCCAGGATTCCACAGGATGTTGAAAGTAGAATAATAGCACTATAACAGTGTAGTGTGGAAATGGCCTCAGTCTTTCTTCCTTAATTATTTTGCTACTTAAGTATTTCTTAAGTGTTTTGCTGCTGCTACACAGTTGGAAGATCCTAAGAATTCCTTCTATATATGTGTTTAGGAACCTGCTTTAGAGGTTGGAACTTGCTTAGGAAATTAAGAAATGTACTTTTGTGGACTGCACATTTCAGAATCCCCAACCAACATATTGAGTAGCTGGAAATTCTCAATATACAGTAGGCAGGTCAAAGCTGAACCAACTTGTAGCGTCCACTTAATCATCCTACCGGCAACTACACTGACATTATTATTTCGATTAGATTGAGAATTTAGGTAGATGTTATTGCATAATGGATATGCCAGCATCAAAATTAATGGTAGGCAAAATGCAGGCAATGCAACTGCTATGTAATCAATGACAATTCCTCCATGTTTTGTGAGGTGGGTATGGACCCCATCAATGCAATTTTCTGTTGCAATGGCTTGTGGCTAGTGCAAATAAAGGGTCGGTCTATCTGTGTTGTCTAAGTGATTTGGGGACTTGTACTCTAAAAAAGTAACCGTTCTAAGCTCAAGTAAAGAAAGATGCTGCTTATCCTGCTAAGTGGCCGCCATATGGTTAGTAGTTGTCTGAATATATCCTGAGTGGTAAGGGAAGCCTGGCTATATTCAAGTGTATGCCAAAGGGTTAGTCTAAGACATTTTGCTGTCTCAGACAGAGCAGCAGATAGCAATCCCCCAACCACCCAATTCAAAGTGCATAGGATCCATTTCTTTTGTAAAATAACTCCAAAAGTCCCACAACAGTGGTGGCAATGGTTTCTGTATCAGTGGGGGAATTAATCTGTTTCTGATTTTAGTCTGAATTTTAAAGGAGTTAACAGGGGGCTGAACCTGGAATTCAGCACCTTGGAGACCTCCTTTAGAAAAATCCTTTGACCCGCTGACATGGAAGCCAGTAGCTGCCACTGTCTGACAGGTATCTCACCCTCCCAGCAAAAATAATAGTAGCTAGGTAAATAAATAACATTTTGCTGTTCTTTCTTGCCATCCAAAATTTGCTGCCTGGGGCAGGTGCCTCAGTTTAGCTAATGGGAAGGCCAGTCCTGGCATTCCATCTTTTAAAAGATTTGACATATTCCAAAGTGAAATACTTGTTCTCCAAAAAGTTCTGTGGTTACAATCTAGAAAAGTCTGAGTGAAACCAACCAATCTGGCAGTGATTCTAGTTACAATCTTACATCACTTACTCCAAATTACTACTTTTCCAATATTATAAAGCAATACTTATTTATGGACTGAGAAAAAAAAAAAAGACAGCTCATATCATTGTCTATGCTTGCAGATACACTGCAGAAATAGTCATCAGAAATGAAAGCGGTCAGTTTTTACCTTGACAATATGGACAGTCTTCCAAATGGTGAATAACCATCAGGGGCTTATTACTTTTGTGAAGAGAAAAAATATATTAGATCAAATACTTTTCTTTGCAATGTAAGACAATTGCCATTAAATGAAACAATTGAGAGAAAGTATCAGCTATAAATAAAGGAGAATTTAGAAAAGAGGTAGGCAGGTTCCCAAGAGAAAATATACATAGCCAATGTAGGAGTTCTAGATGTGAACAGTTTTCAGTGTTTTGTTCTCTGCAATGCTAGAAATTTAGAGACTGAAAGCAAGTAACATTTGAGAGGTACAGAATTCTCATTTGAAAGGGCAATGCCCTCATCTCCCCATAGCTACATCATTGGCAAGGGGTAGAATCAAAATGAAGACATTGCCCCCCAATTGAGGGTCTGCCTACCAGTGGAATTTTCCTTCATTCCCCAAATTTCTAGCATTGCAGAGAGCAAAACATTGAAAAATATTTGTACCCACACTTCATATATTTGTTATGTGTGAATTCCTTTGGGAACTCTGCCTGTCTTTTTTATTTGGATGCCTAAACTGTATCTCTGATTGCTGAAGAGAAATTTTAAGTTATTGCTATGTCAGAAATTGGAGAAGTGGAGGAAAATTTCTTGTGTGGGGGGAGGTGGAAATCACTGCACTCATTTCACACACTCCAGCCACACCCCTGAAACTGGAATGGGACAAGAATGCAAGCAGATTTCTAAGCAGAATAATGAGAACATTTCTGCTCACAATAAGCCTATTGAGGCACCTGCCAACATGACTGAGGGAAGGGCACTTGGACATTGCTTTGGGATTCTCTTCAGACCTGTGCTGTGCCTGAGGCCCAAAATTATGTCACTTTCTTACTATAGGTTTTTGATCTTGTACTACAGAGATGGGCAAATTGTTGCCCTCCAGATGCTCACACTATTCTCCGCCATTGACTCTACTGGCTTCGATGGCTGGGAGTTTCAGTCCAAAAACATTTGGATGCCTGACTAAACCCACCCTGTTGCAATACAATGGATAGTGTGAGGAACTTTTGAAGAAGAAGAAAAAAGAATGCTAATTCCTCATCTTGTCTGAAAACCAAACACAAGCTTTTCTGCTCTTACACTATTTGGTAACTAGCCAAAACAGACCCCACACATACCTTACTTCTTGTGGCCCCTTCCGAGATTCACCTCATAAACCATGACTGTGTGACATCGCCTTGACCTAATTCATTTGCTTCACAATTTTATTTCAGTATGATATGATTTAATGGGTGCTGGAGCAAATCATATTCAATAATTGAGAGTTCAATTAGAAGCCAAAATGGCTAAACTGAGGCTGTTGTACTATGAACATATCATGAGATGACATGACCCATTGGAAAGTATGATAATAGAAATAGGAAAGGAAAGGAAATAGAAAAAGAGGAAGGTGGCATTACAGATAGAATGAATCAAGCAAGCAAGCCACACTCCTAAATTTGGTAAATCTGAGCAGAGCAGTTAATAGCCTTGCCTCTTGGAGATCTATCATTCACAGGGTTGCCATAAATCAAAGCTACTTGAAAAAGAAGAACAAGAAAGAAGAATAGTAGTAGTAGTAGTAGTAACAACAACAACAACAACAACAACAACCCATTGTATGAGTATAACCTGCAGGAGGATACAGCTGGATATAGGAATATCCTTTTAGAGCAAATATTTTGCTACAGCAGAATATCTGTTAGAGCACTTTTAGTGATAGTGTTACCTTTGCTTTGCTTGATACAGCCCTTCTTCATAAGTTTGTACCCAGGTTATTTCATCTCCCCATCCTAGAAAAACAATAGATTCAGCTTGGATTATTGTCTATTGATCCACCCAGTACATATATTTCATAGGAACTAAGCCCACACTGAAATCTGTAAAGTGGTGCTCCTTTCTCTCTAATGTACAGGGACTGTTCAAGTATTATTCAGTCTGCCTTAGGCCTAAATCCTACTGTTAGTCCCAACTAGAACAGACCTGTTGAATCAATTGGATTTACTTATATGTTGACTCACCACTCAACAATCAATTCAATGACTCTAGCCAGGACTAACCAATTGGATTTAGCCCTGGAAGAATCATTTTATATTCCATCACAATTTATGCCTGTAGCATGCACATGTACAAACAAGTACACAGAGGTAGAAGCATGTAGTACTTGCTAAAATATTTTAAAATGTATGTTTTCTCACCATTCAAAATACCATCCTGTGTCAAAATGCTATAATCCAGTGTAGGTGGTTATTAACATCAGGAAAATGTTCAAATGATAAATAATTAAATAAATAAATACCGCCTCCCCAATATTGATGTAATTCATCTCTCATTCCCAATTCAGCAATTTAAGCTAAGACATTTTGGAGACATAGGTCTTCATACGTGGACTTATATCTGTGGGAATTGGAATTGCGTGGTTCTGTCATGTTTGTAAAGGGCTACTGATATGTTACAATGCATAGCAAAGTGGAGGTACACTGAGACCAATGCACAATGGAGTCAATGTGCATTGGGATTAATGTGCATTTGTCCTGTTGTGCATCAGGACACCAACTAAGAAGTACCAATGCACAGCAGAACACTGTTGCTGGTGTCTTGTAATGCATATTTGCAATTCATTAACAGGGTTTCTTTGCACCTTTGCTAAGTAGCCAAGTATATGTAAAGGTACATAATGTACCCTATGATTCTGGCCCATATTGTGTGTTTGTTTACATTAGCTGAGATCCTCTCCCAAAGCCTACAGAGCACATAGCTTTATGATGATCCCGGCCATGATATACAACTCTTCTAGTAAATTGTTACAAAAGTGTTATCAGGCCATGTCGCTCAGTGTCTTTTTGTGCACTGGCACCCCCAGTGGCACGATGCTCATTGTGCTACGAGACCTGTGGCACAATGGGCACGCGGATGGGTCTGCTTCCCCAATGCTTCCAAAGATGTTGCTATGTCTCGACTTTTTTCCTAAGAATAAGAACGTTGTGTGTTGTTGCAATTCACCTTTATGTGCTCGTACGTCATAAGTCAGAAATGACTTGAAGGCACACAACAACCGCAACAACAATGCAACAACAATAAAGTCAGTTTACAATGTCATAAATATCTAATAGGATGCCTGCCTATACCTCTTCATATCCCACCAATTTTCCTCAGCTCTGGACTCAAGCCAGTACAAACAGTAAAATAACAGTAAAAAACCAAAACACAGATAAAGAATCAACAGTTAGCAACACACAAAGGTTTAAAATCTAATGAAATTATCAAAATATTAAAAGCTGTTAAAAACACAAAAGGAAACAGCAATTAGAAGCTCTAGTACATTGTACAAGGACCTTTCCCCTTGAGCAATCAGTCTTCCAAGCCTTGCTGAATTTTTTTTTAAAAAAAGTCTTTACTTTCCTGTGGAAAGAAAGAAAAAGCATTTTTTTCAGCCAATGCCTTTTTAGATTTCCTCCTCATATCTATGTCTTTGGAATAAATGTAAAGTGCTTTGAAGGGTGACTAAATGTGTAGGAATTCAGAAAACAGAATGGAACTACTGTACCTCTTGAGAGTGTCTGGGGAAGTCTTTTTTCCTTCTTGATTGCCATTGCAAAATTGGAGGAAACAGCAATTAGCATGAAAGATAAACCCAGTGCTGAATGCATCTTTCTTCTTTCTTTCTTTCTTTCTTTCTTTCTTTCTTTCTTTCTTTCTTTCTTTCTTTCTTTCTTTCTTTCTTTCTTCAAGATAGCTTCAATAGTAGGAAACAGAGCAAATTCTTTAAGCTTGTATTTTTCCCCAAGAAGTTGTTTGCACATGTGATTAGAAAGATATCCATTTGTTATTCTACAAAAACATGAATTTCTTTTATAACAAACTACTGAAACTGAATCTACATATTAAAACACACACACACACACAGCATATACTTGAGCAAAGCACAGAGGAGGACAGAAAAGAAACCTAATACAATTAGATTTTTGGATATTCTGGTTCTTCCTCCATCTCCTACTTTTTGGAACAGGTAGGAAATATACAGTTCTGGAGAACTTTAAAGCCTGCGTATTTCTGTGACATTGCTGTCACAGAAATTGGGAATTACATGCCAGATCCAGCATGTATATCTTTGTTATTTTTATTTTAGAAAACAGACTGGCAGGAATATTAAACTGAATAAGAGTGCTTTAGGGTATATTTTGTTTCTTTTATGATGATATAATTACACTTCCATGGGCTAAGTGATCAATGGCACATTGAGCAAGACTGAATGCTAGACAAACCTGCAGAAAAACATGTGACAGATAGATGTGCATGTATCCCATTTTTGTGCAGATATATTTTCATATGTATTTTTAGCCTGCAACTCTCCGATTCTTCCCAGCCAGCACAGTTCTCGGCCGTGAACTACCATGGCTAGGATTAAAACTAAAAATAATCCAAGCAAAAATAATTTCAGACAAGGAAGAATGGTATAGACGATCTAAGATCTCATTCTGTAGGGGGAAAAAAGTTAAATTTCCAGTGGAACAGTTTAATAGAAAGCAAAAATGGTAACTTAATGAGAAATCCCTCAATCTGGAGTTGTTGAACTCTCACCAGAGATGTCATTAAGCATCTACTGATATTTGAAGTTTTAGTTAATTTATTATCACCTTTGGCCAACAATTTAAGAGCTAGCTGTTTAAATAAAAAATAATAATAATAAACTGAAGGGTGCTTTCAAACAATATTTTAATTGTACTATCACCCTGTACCATTCAAGGGATTTTTCAGGGCTTTTGGACAATGCGTCATTGCCCTTTTGTAAATCAGGCCACTCTTTGAGCCACTGCTTCCTCCATTTTTCTTTCTTACCAGAGAAAATTCTTTAAGGACTGAAATGCTGAAAAATTCCATGAGGTTTTCTGTTTGGTAACACTAAAAGCCATATGTCTGGAAGGACCGTTTGTTGACCTTTAGTGAAAAATTCAAATGAATTTGTCTTCTCACTGAATCAATCCACTGAATCAATCCTTTAAACGATATGGTCATATGTAATTAAACAAACTATTACAAATTTCTTCAATTAATCCATCTCTATTGTTTATTTTTGCAAGAACGGGATGAAACTCAAACTATTTGACCACTTTATAAACATGGCTCTTCATTTAGTTTTTACAGATGAATGCTATGAAATTCATTTCTAAAGAGTCATTCTAGATCTCAGTTGTTACACAGTTCATAGTTCTGTCCTTTGATTTGGAAATGCTGGTATTGTAAGAGTCTTTGCTTTCATGCACAAAGTTTAGAACAAGATGCTGGAGATCCTTTACGCTCCCAATAAGCAAAGCAAGAAATAGCAGTTATTGGGAAGTTCTAAGGCAATGTTATTAAAGATAATCATACTATTGCAACCCTGTATTTATCTAGAAGCATGACCCATTGTTCAGTGGCTCTTTCTCCCAGGTAAATAAGTATAAGTTTGCAGGCTAAAATAAATTTTTTGTCATGGTTGTTCAATGAAAGGCAGCATGGTGTGGTGGTCTGAATGTGGGACTATCTGAAGACCAGTGTTCAAATCCTCGCTCAGCCATGGAAACCCACTAGCAAGTCACACTCTCTCAGCCTCAGATGAGAGCAAGGGCAAACACCCTCTGAACAAATCTTGCCAAGAAAACCCTGTGATAGATTCTCCTTAGGGTTACCATAAGTCATAAATGACTTGAGTGAAAATATACAACACGGTTGTTCTATTTCTTCTTTGCCATCAAACCTTTTGTATGAACAAAAATAGCTCCAAATTCTCTACACTTTGTCTTGACAGTAAACTTTGTTACATTTAGAGTATACGTACTGAAATCAGTGTTAGATAATGATGACTAATTGATTTCAATGGCTTTGCTCAAAGTACAGCTTAAGTTTGTATCCAGTCCTAAATGGCTACATATAAACAATGCATGTTGAAAACATAGAATTGCCACATAGAATCTAATACACACCAATGTTGTACTAAGAAGTAGCTATTCCAGCTGTGTAAAAACATTAAGAAATTAATAAAACATGATTGAGTAAAAATCACTGATTTGCTAGCAAAAAGGATACTCAGCTTCACAAAACTACTCTCAAGAAACTGAATTCAAACATGCTTTAAAGACGTACTAATCAGTTGCCACTAACCTTTATCCTAACAGTTCAATCAAGCTAAGTTTCTCTTTCTATTTCATTATACAAGCTACAGCTGCTTTGAGCTGTTCCTGGATAACTGTAAATCCATTGATGGCAAACAATTATGGCTGTGATAAAACATATGTTCACTTCACTGCTGTGGCTAAATGTAAGAGACACCCTTAGTGAATATTTGACAGAAAACTGATAAATCGCTATGGGTAATTTGCATTTGCTTATTGGAGGTCAGGCAAATTGCAATAAAATAGAAGTAAGACTTTGGATTTTGCTCACCGAAGCTGATCAGTTGTGCTGGTGAACGTTCCTGGCCAAGGAAATAAATGATTTAAAGCGGGTGTGATTTATAGACCTGAGAACACCTGACCTGCCTGGGCATTTCTTCCAGACATAGAAGAACTTATTCACCTGGAAAAGAAATTGCAATGCCCAATGGTATACCCCCCTCCCTTTCTCTGCTCCTTGAACATCTCAGTCCTGTGAGTTCTCATTCTGGCATATTGAACTCTCAGATTTCTTCTCCATCTTTGCTTGTATCAGGTGTCATTATATTGGAACCGAAGAAAAAGTAGTGTTTTGTGTGCATCTGTGACTTTTCCTCCCACATGGTTAATGTCTGGCTCAAGTTCAGCGAAACCAGAAACCCGCCATGAAAGTTGGAACTGTAGGTGGCATTGTTTCCAATGAATGGGCAAGTTCAGTGGTACTCTGAGATTAGAGATGAAACTAATAGGGAGATACAAGGGTTACTTTGTGCAAAAGAATGTAATTAAGAAATCAAGTTTTAAAAAAAGTTTAACCTACAAGTTGAAAGGAAGAAATGAAACATTCTACCCTTCTAGAGAATAATAATCCACTTCAGTAAAGATAGGGGTAGACATCAGTTGTTTGAACATGGTATCTCATACCATTCTGTTTGTTTGTTTGTTTTGGTCTTGGATTGAGCATTCAGTTGTTAGCTTTGATGACACACCTTTATCATCTTTGACCTCTATTGCTTAGGAAGAAAGAGATAATTAGACAATGGACTGGTCTCCAAAGAACTCAGAATATTCATCAGGTCAGGACTCTGGCTATTTCCACATTACACTGTTATAGTGCTATTATTCCACTTTCAACATCCTGTGGAATTCTGATGTTTGTAGTTTACTGAGGCCCAAGGAGCTCTCTGGCTGAGATTTCTAAAGGCTCCTCCCTAAACTGCAAACCTGAGGATTCCATAGGATGTTGAAAGTGGAATAACAGTACTATAACAGTGTAGTGCAGAAATGGCCTTTCTTTCCACAAAAGCCCCTTGGAACTTACCATAGCTGTCACTGAATGTAGATGACTGAAGAAGAAAGTGCAAAGCATCCTGTATAAAGTGGCAAGGTGTTTCCCTTCCCTGGGGGAAGGGAAGCTGCCATGCCAGTCAGTGAGAAGAAAAAGCAGTCTTTATTGTCACACAAAGTGTATCAGAGTGGTGGGATTCAAAAGATCCAGTAATGAAACATAAAATCCAATGGAGATCTTCAAGAATCCAGTGGGGATTTAGAGATCTAACCTTGATTTCTCTGATTCAGGGAAAGAATTCAGATGTTTATGGGCCTTTCCACACTACACTGTTATAGTGCTATTATTCCACTTTCAACATCCTATGGAATCCTTGGGTTTGCAGTTTAGGGAGGGGCCTTTAGAAATCTCAGCCAGAGAGCTCTTTGGCCTCAGTAAACTACAAACTACAGTAAACTACAAACTAAACTGCAAACTCAGTAAACAAGCTCAGTAAACTACAAACCCCACAATTCGACATGATATTGAAACTGGAATAATAGCACTATAACAGTGTAGTGCAGAAAGGTTCTAAGTTGGTGTGTGCTTGAATCACCTAAAGTAGTCCCCGAGGACCCATAAGTTGACTAAATGTTTGTAGGATGCTGAGAAACATGACAATAAAACTGACAGAAATTCATGGCCCTCCTTCCAACAAAGCCACAATTTAAAATCCATTTACCCTTTGTTAAAGGATGCAGGCAAATGAATTCCTTATTTATGACAGGAGCGCCATCTCCTGGTATTAAAAAAAAACACACAGCCTCATAATAATTACATCTGTGTTCCCGAAGAGTTGCAAAGGCTGCCTGCATGCAAAACTAACATCTTGATTGACTTTTTCAAGAAAGTTCTTCGCAAACAAAAGAAATTTTGGTGGCATTTCATGGAAGAGAACTAAGTTTTAGAGACCTAGAGAAAGTAGCTTTCATTTTTTGAAGACTCTCAGGCCAGCATTAATACAGCAAGAAAATGCTTTGTTTATTTATTTCTTTATTTAGGTATCGGTATGTCCTATGTTTCGATCCAAAAAAGATGCTTACAACTCTGTATTTCCTGTACCAGTTTCTTCTCAACTCTATTATTCTATGCATTCTGGTAGAACTGGGAAGGAAGAACCTATTATTATATGACTCTTGTAAGTAACAACCTGAGCAGTGAAGTAGTTTGTGCATTGAACTATGACTCTAGAGACCAGGGCTTGAATCTTGCTCAGCAATGGGAACTCATTGGGTGACCTTGGGAAAGTCACACTCTCTCAGCATCAAAAGAAGGCAAAGCAAGCCTCTTCTGAATAAATCTTGCCAAGAAAATCCCATTCTTCTTAGGTTCATCATACGTCAAAAGTGATTTGAAGGCATACAAGTATAGAAGATATATCTGTATATGGTGAAAACCAATCAAGTTTGATTAAGCTCATCAAAGATGTTTAGAATTGTCCATCACTTGTCTTCTTATCACATTTCAAAACATTTTGGGATCCATTGCTCATAGGCCATTTTATAATTTGGTGGCCCCCTAATTTCAAATCAGAAAATAATCAACCTGAATCCTATTGATAATTCCAACTAAAGTAAACCCATTGAACAGATTGTTGAATGACTAGTCAAAAAATGTATCTTATGTAAATCTCATTGATTCAATGGATCTAACTTTAGTTGGGACTGTCTACAGGATTTAGGCCCTAAAGTCCACAAATTAATCCTCTCACTTCAGATGTTTGATTTAATTTGTGGTATACTAGATTTTTTAAATGTGTCTTAATAGTTGTACATTCTGAAAAGGACGCAATTCTGCAGTATATTACCACCATAACATAGAAGCCTTTGTTCTCTGACTTCCTTCTGCATGGAAAACTGGTTATCATATGTCAAAAGCTAATGTTAGAAATGTGATTTAAACAAAAACAAACCTCAGACCGATAGATCTCACTCACTAGAGAAACTGATAAGAAATTGAGAAGACAACTGCTGTTCTCTCTCTCAAATAACTACACAAAAGAAACATTTATTTAATTTAACAACTTAGTAAGTAAAGCATGCTTTTGTGTCTTAATAGGGAGCTGGTTCCTTTCATTAATTTCTGATTTTCAATGAGATTAGCAGAAGATCCTGTAAATTTTAAAAATATTTTGCATGTGCTTTACTTCAGCCTTTAAAGTTTGGGAAAAGATTCTATCTATCGATCGATCGCTCTATCAAGCTATTTGGATTACAGCTCCCTGAATTGTTGCTGGATGATTCTAGGAGCTGGAGTAAAAAAGTAACTTTTCTAAGGACTGATTCAACACCTGGCTAACATCACAGTCTGACATCCACAGAACTAAAGAGGCCACAAGACACTGGAAAAAACCACCATCACCACCAACACTTGACAGTGGCCAGTCTTGTTAACTTGTTACCACAAAGTACATACACATACTCCTACACTTGCATGACTCTAGGAGCTATCAAAGTGAGTTCCTGTACTTCAAAATGTGACAGTACCCCATGTGCCAATTCTATGTATCTCAGTATTTTGGGAGATTCCTTCATTGAGTTACCCACTGTACACACTCTGTGCTTTTTCACTTTGTGGAAAATTATTAGAAAGCCAGAATTTGTGGGAAACTCAGAACTATTAATGGAGCAATCAACATCATTCAAATCAATATAGGTTGAGCATCCCTTATCTGGAAATCCAGAAATCTCCAAAAACCTATTTTTTTTGCTGCCAGCTACCTGCTTCTACTTTTGAGGTTGTTGCTGTAGCACTCCTGCTTGTTCATCTCTCAGGCCCTTTTCGCACAGCATTTGCCATGTGAAAGGGCCCCTTGAGCATCATGCAAATGTGAGGAGCAGTCCACATGACACACTCACAATTGCATGACACTTCAGGGACTGGCAGGCATTGTTCATGCACTTTTTAATTTTCGGCTTTGAGCTGAAAATGGTGCGCAATCACGCATTGCTCCAGGGCTCCGCGCACATTTGCTGTGCATGTGGAGCTTCGGAGCCACGGTGCTTGCGCTTCCTGCCCCAGCACAGCCTGGGAAACTCCCAGGCTGCACTGCAGAAGGAAGAGGCGGGGCTCTTGCACGAGTGGGTGGCAGCTGTAGAGCTGAAGGAACCGGGATGCGAGAGCCTCTCACTGGAGGCTGCTCGCGTGATCCCCCCATCCCAGTTCCGTGAAAAGGTGCATTGTGGAAAGGGCCTCAGATCTGAGGACTGGTGCAGCCACTACCTTGAAAACAGAAATGGGCAACTGGTGGCAAAAAGAGAGACACTGAGAAATCGTGGGAGGCCTGGATTTGCAGTGAGCACCACACTTGGATGTCAGCCATTTCACAATCTCTCAGTCTCTCTCCAGCCTCATACATGGACAACACAAGATGCAAGGCTATTTCAAAAAGATACTATATTCCAAAATAAAAATAAAATAAAAAACATAAAAAATAAAAATCTGAAATGTGGAACACTTCTGTCCCCAAGTATTCAGATAAGTAATACTCAGCTTTTAATAAAATACACATCTTTGTGGAAAGCTTTTATCTTTGTATTTTATCTTTGCAGCAGCAAGAGTGTTCATTTATTCTTGATAAACTTGGTGTTTCCTTCTTTTCTGCCCTTCTAAAGGCAGCTAATGTAGCCGAAAGAGTGGTATTAACATGGCTCAGATAACATGATGCATAAACACTCGTAAAAACTGACATTGATTAAAATGTAGGAAGGTAGATGTTTGGAGTGGGTTGTATGTTATTTATATATAAAAATAATGTGCAGGTGAGGGAGAAAAACCCAAACCAGATTTTAAGGCAAGGAGCCAGGAAATTAACCTCTGCTAGGAAGCCACTGAGGGCTCACAATGTTCTCCAATTGCCAAAGAAATGAAAAGTGGTTTAATTCCCCTGTATTGAAAACATCACAGTAAAGACTTTAGAAATGGGAGTGCTTTCCAGAAATGGACTGGAGTATTTTGTGGCATCTGTGAAATGAATCAGTTAGCTAGGAATCCGTTGGAAGACTTCTTTTTACTGCAGACATTTTTAAAGATGTGTTTTCCTGTACTGATGTTTCCATATCCCTGCATTTGAAAGATTGTGCTGATATCCGCACAGAACAACTGTAGACATGAGAGGAGGACAGAAGTATGTTGGAGAGGTTTTCCTTCTTCCAAAGAAAATTTAGGTCTCTTTCTTGAATTCTCACCTATCTTGTGATCAGTATTATTATGGCTGTTAATTGTAGCTCTCATTTTCTTCTGGAGATATATGTGGGAAAACGGCTTGGCAGTAACTTAGTCTTTTAGCTCAGGCTAAAACGACAGTGCTTGTTCTGGCCAATTCCGTGCAAAAAGCACTGAAATGAATGACAAGCAAAGCACCAAATGAGGTTCCACTTTCTTTCTGTCCCCTGCATGTCCTAGCAAATGCTAAATAAAGACATGGTCCTCTATACTTGCCTTCTTTTCGGTTACCACAATCAAGTTGATTTGATTGGTAAGTCTATCTTATTTTCCTGGCTAATAAGAGTAGCATAATTTAGCTAAGAAGAACAAATTGGAAGGCATACAACATTTACCCCATAGGTTTGGTTCTAAGGAAAAATCATGGGTATTTAGTACTTTGTAATTTACGCTGCTTCAATGTAACGGCATTGCCATGAGACAACATTAGATGGCACATCTGAGGTATTACAGATTCCTAATCTTCTAACTTTTTATTACATTAGGATTTTAATACATTTGGATGTACCATCTATATTTTCTCTCTTGTTACTGTCAATCTCTTATGGACCATTCCCTGAAGCATTTCCTGCACTCTTAGTTGGATGTACAATGATTGTAGAATCATTGAATCATAGAACTGGAAGGAACTGCAACAGCTATGTGATCCAGGAACCCACAGCCAAAACGCTCCTGAGAGACGGACATCTAACCTTTCTTTAAAGACTCCTTGGGGTGGGGGGAGAATCCACTCCAAGGCAATCTGTTCCACTGTCATACAGCAATTACCATCAGGAAGTTCTTGGTAATGTTTAGGTAGAATCTCTTTTCTTGTAGTTTGAATTCATTCATTTTTGCTCTAGTTTTCACATAAGCAGAAAGCAAGATTGCTCCATCTTCTACATGACATACTTCCAGATATTTAAAGAAGGCTATCACATCACCTCTCAGTTTTCTTGGTTCCCTATGTCATTCCTCATAGGGCTTGGCTTCCACGCCTTTTCATCATCTCCTCAAAATGCATTTCAGTTTCTCAATATCTGTCTTAACCTGTGGTGCCCAGAACTGTACACAATAATCCAAATGAAGCCTGATGAAAGCAGAAAGGAGTTATGCTATTACTTTCCTCAGTCTGGATACTGTACTCCTAACTGATGCAGCCTAGAATTGCACTGGATTTTTTTGGCCAATTCATCACACTTTCGACTCATGTTTAGCTTGTGGTCTACTGAGATACCTAGATCTCTTACACATGTAGTATTGTCAAGTCAGAGGTCACTCATGCTATATTTGTACATTTCATCTTTCCTGTCTAAATGTAGTATCTTAGATTTATCCCTGTTAAAATTTATTTTCTTAGTTTTTAACCAGCTTTCCTACCTGTTAAGGCCATTTTGAAACCCTTTTCTCTCGTCTAGGGTGTTAGCTACTCTCATAATTTGATGTCATCTTCAAGTTTGATAAGCATGCCCTTTATTCCATCATCTGACTTGTTTATAAAGATGTGGAACTATATGAGACCTGAAACAGAACCCAGAGGTAGTAACTACTCTGCTTCATTTTGTCCAGGATGAAGAGGAACGGTTGGTGAGCACTCTTTCTGTTCAATCTGTTAAACAGCTATGAACCCAACACTAACATTCTCTAGCCCTGATTTTACTAGCTTTTCCACAAAAATATAGTGGAGAACCTTGTCAAAAGTCTTACTGCAACAAAGGCCATTACTGCCAGCCGGCCCCTCTCAAAACTGCAAACCCCGGGATTCCAGAGGATGTTGAAAGTGGAATCATCGTGCTATAACAGTCTAGTGCGGAAATGACCTAAGATATACTATGTCCACAGAATTCCCCAGATCTACAAAATTTGCAATTCTATAAAAAAGAGACAAGAGTAGTTTGACATAACTTATTTTGCGGAAATCTATGCTGGGTTTTAGCAATCACAGCATTCCTTTCTAAGTGCTCACAGAGTGACTCTTTAAATAACCTTTTATAAAATTAATAGTGCTGGTATTTGCTTTTATCCTCTTTTTGAAGGTGAGAACAACATTCACCTTCCTGCAGTTTTTCTGTCCTCTGAATTTGCACAGATTGCCAGCAGAGGCTCTGAGATAGAATCATAGAGTCATAGAGCCGGAAGAGACCATGGAGGCCGTCCAGTCCATACCCCTGGCCATGCAGGAACACATACCAAACTGCTCTCAACAGATGGCCATCTAGCCTCTGTTTAAAAACCTCCAAAGAAGGAGACTCCACCACACTCTGAGGCAGCATATTCCACTGCCATACAGCTCTGACCATCAAGAAGTTCTTCCTGAGGTTCAGGTGGAATCTCTTTTCTTTTTCTGCACAGATTACCTTAGCAAGTTCCTTTAGTACCTTGGATGCAGCTCATCTGGCCCTGGAGACATAGAGAAGGAGAAAGACAGATTATAAATTAAACAAACAGATAACTATTGGTCCTTGACCTTTAGCAGCAAAATACTTTGTGCCAATTCTGAATGCTGGACAGGGTGTTGGTTTCCTAAATAAACTTATATAAATTTCTATAAACATATAAACTCCTTTGAGCTTTCCATGCTATTCTGGATAGGCTAGATAATTTTAAACAGAGCCAAGCTTCGGCAGATTTTGGATGCTTAGCTTTGTGAAGGTCATAGCTTCATTTATCTTTAGTGAAGACAGGAACAATGTAATGACAAAACATTTAAAAATACATTTTTCAAAAGATGTTTGTGATATTATGGTTTTTTTCTTAAAAAAATATCTTTTTTGCCTTGCAAGTAGGAAAGGGTAACCCTGTAACCATCTCACTGAATATTATGCTTTTACATACACACACACACACAAAAATATATATTTCGAAGTATTGTTGACAGCTGAAAAGTGAGCAAGTGCTGCTATAGTATTCTGACCTCTAAAGAATCCTCAACAGGAAGAGCAGAGTGTTGATAGAAATGTCATATGTCCTAGGAGTGTCTTTTCATACCTTAGTCTTGGAACAATCATTTCCTGTTTTGTTACATTTCCAGTCAAAGTGTCTTTTTCTAATGTTGATGTAGCTTTAAAAACTAAAATAGTAAGAATGACAAAGTCATATTCACTTTCATGACAGTTAGTGAAACCACAGTTGTCCCACATAATTTCCAGCGCCAACCGTACCAGTAAAGAGAGTGAGGTTGCTGCTTTGGGCAGGTTTTGAAGGTCATGAAAAGACAAGAAATTGTTACTTATTTGCTTTTTGCCGTTATCTCCCCCCCCCATTTTTTGAATAGCCAAGAAGAGGTGCTTGTGTGATATTCTACCTCATATACCAAAAGAGCTTGGCTAGCTTTGGGTACTCTTCTCCCTGATAGGTAATCTATTCCCTCTGGGGTGATTGCTGCTTCAGGCAGCAAAATGACTTGAACTGGCTCTATGTTTACAAGTTTGTTTGTTTGTTTGTTTGTTTGTTTATATCCCGTCTCTCCCTATGGATCGGGGCGACGAACAACTTACAAACAGCATGTATTTCGATATATTTTCTATACATGCCCCCAACAAGCTGGGTACTCATTTTACCGACCTGCGGAAGGATGGAAGGCTGAGTCAACCTTGGAGCCTGGCAGGATCAAACTCACAACCTTGTGGCTTGCAGTACTGGCATTTAACCACTGCGCCATCAGGGTTGTGATGGAGCTGCATGAACTTTCCAGTTTCATAGTATTGCACTGTACTTCTACAGTACAGTACTTCTTCAGTACTTTAACATCTTTATAAATGATTTGCATGATGGAACAGAGGACATTCTTATCAAATTTGCAGGTGAAAGCAAATTAGGAAGGGTAGCTAATTCCCCAGAGGACAGGATTAGAATTCAAAATGACTTTAACAGATTAGAGAGCTGGGCCAAAACTAACAAAATAAATTTCAACAGAGAAAATTTAAGGTACTAAACTAGGGTAGAAAAGAATGAAAAGAATGAAATGCACAGATATAGGATGGGTGACATCTGGCTTGACCACAGCACTTGTGAAAGAGGTTTAGGAGTCTTAGTAGATCACATGAGTCAGCAGTGTGATGCAGCAACGAAAAAAGCCAATGCAATTCTAGGCTGCATCAATAGAATTATAGTGTCCAGAGTGAGGGAAGTAATAGTACCACTTTATTCTGCTTTGGTCAGACCTCACTGAAATATCCTGTCTAGGTCTGAGCATCACAATTCAAGAAGGACATGGACAAGCTGGAATAATTCCAGAGGAGGGTGACCAAAATGTTAAAAGGCCTGGAAACCTTGTCCTATGAGGAGTGGTTTAGTGAGCTGGGTATGTTTAGCCTGGAGAAGAGAAGGTTATCATGGTTAAATATTTGAAGGGATGTCATAATGGATGGACCAAGCTTGTTTTCTCCTGCTCCAGAGACTAGGACATAGAGCAATGGCTTCAAGTGATAAGAAAAAGGGATTTCACTTAAACATTAGGAAGAACTTCCTGATAATGAGAGCAGTTTGACAGTGGAATATGCTGCCTCAGAGTGTAGTGGAGTCTCCTTCTTTGGAAGTTTTTAAGCTGTGGCTGAATGGTCATCTGTTGGGAGTGTTTGATTGTGTATTACAGGGGATTGAACTCAATGGCCCGTATGGTTTCTTTCAGTTCTATGATTCTATCTTTCTATACAGGCTTTCCAACTGTTAACAAACTTATAGGAATGGACAGAGTTTTAGCAAATGATCTAGAATTGCTTTAAAAGTATGCCTTTCAAGTGTTGAGAAATACTTCAAATACTTGAAAAGAAGAAACCTGGACTAATGAAAATCTTCGCAATTTTGGATTTCGTGCAAAATTTGCACAAGCTTGTTGTGTGCACAGAACAACATTTTTCAGCACAGAGAATAATATTTTCTTTACACAAATACTCTTTTGGCCATAGAAAATTCTGTTTTGTACTCAGAAAATGCAGTTTTCTGTAAAAAAAAACCAAGTGCAAATTTTGTATGAAATAAGTCCCAAATTGGAAATAATCTCCAAAAACTGCATGGTTTTAAGAGACTCACTTTCAGGGGGATGAAAATTGCTAAAATTACTGACTGCTTCCTTCAAAAAGAAAATTAATGAAGAATTACATCCCTACATCCTAGTTTGGGTTGTATGTTCTTTTGATTCTAGTGAATTTTGATAAGTAGTTCATCTTACATAGTGTTATTGAGAATGTAAGTTGTAGAGGTTCAGAGTTGGATTGATCTGAATGGAGCAAATCCACATTCAGCTGTCTGCTCGTAGGCTCTCTGCTCATGGCTTGGAAAACTGCAAAAATCCTATGCATGTACAGTTCTATGATTATAGGATCTGTTCAGAGGTATGGCGGAGGCTCACCCGTGAACATATTGTTTACACATGTAGTGCATGTAAACACGTGGTGTCTGTAGGATTTACTAGTGATGATTGTAATGCCGATGATCATAATGTAATATTCCCAAGCATTACTAAAAGGAGTCTGTGAGTCTCTCTTGTGCTGCTTGTGTAATCTCTTAAAGAAGGATACAAAGCAGAAAACAGATATGTTAGCCAAAGTATCCTTCACATTCACTTTTTCAGAACGAATAGAATAAGGGATGTGAAGTCAAGAGGGGGTGCATGGGCAGCCCTGCCTGCCAGTGTCTAGACTTAGATAGCTTAATTTGGAGCCTGAGGTATAGAGAGCAATTTGCTTGGCTGATCTCACAAAATCAGAGCTCTCAGCTATTTGTTCATATCAAGTTAGAGGCATCAGACTGCTGGCTGACCGTGGTTGTCCATTAATTCCAATTCCCTTCTTTGGGACTTCAGTCTACATTCATTGGAACAGCTTGCTATTGGTCCAAGCTTTTGTTTTAAACCATCATTTGGCTCTCTGATGTTGGACTACAAGTCTCAGCAGTCTTACTGGTGGGGGGAGGGGGAGGAATGTTGGGAATTGTATTCCAGAAACTTCTGGAAGTCCACACAGTTCCCATTGTTAGGGAAATCACACCTCACCATATCCCCAGGTGGACACAGAGTTGGCTTGAACCCACGAACACAAGGTAGGAAGATAGAAAAGAGAAGGAAAAGAAAAACAGATACACAGAGACAAGTTTCTTTGGCCAAAGGATCCATCCAAGAAGGGAAGGAAGGAGGATTTATTCTTTCAGGCTTCACTTCTTATAGCATTTTTATGTTTACATTAAAGAATGCTTACAGGAAAGAAAAGATTCATGCATCAGCATCAGCCGAGTCACAACTTGTACATGTGTTACATTCTATTTGACCCTTAACTTCCCGAGTCTACATGACCCTGTTACATCCTAGGTCATTCTCAAAGGTATCTTTCATGTTAGCAGTGTCCTTCTCTTTGCACATACTGATTATAAACAGGAGCAGAGCAGAGCAATCAATTCTAAAGCAAGGTTGATTGATGAGCCCTGAGTGTCTAAAATGCCAGTTAACATCACAGTTAATTGTTAACACATCAATTCTATAGCAAATTACAGAGCACCAAATTTCAAGCCTACACAATGGCCATTTCTGCACTACACTCTTATAGTGCAATTATTCCACTTTCAACATCCTATGGAATCCTGGGGTTTGCAGTTTAGGGAGGGGTTGGTTGGGAGGGGCAGTTTAGGGAGGGGTTAGTGGAATAATTGCACTATAAAAGTGTAGTGTGGGAATGATCCATGATTCCACATATAAAAAAAACCCTTTGGTTGCAAGCAGATGCACACTTACCTGGGAATAAGTAAAGTTCAACACAACAGGTCTATTCCGTTTTTGTCTTTCTACTGTTTACTAGACTGTTAAGTATTTACATATTGAGAAATTTACAGATTATACCCATGCTCTCAAAAATGTCACATGACCCTTCCACAACTTTTCTGATCACAAACTTTTATCATCTTAAAACAAAAATATGCTCAATTACTTGATTGGATTATTTTGAAACATTTTATTTTCTCTTGTGGTTGTATAATATATCAGTTTTATCATGACTGCAAAATTCCAAATCCTAAAAAGGAGGCAATATGTTTTTCCAAACTGAACTTATTGTTGAGTAAATATGCATGTTATAGAATAATTGGTTCTTCAGCAATTCTATAATTAGTTGAAACAACTTGGATTTAAATGGGCAACTTGTGGCTTTCCATATGTTCCTGAACTAAAGCTTCCATCAGTTCTCACCACTGATTATGTTGGCTAGGGCTGGTGAGAGTGGCAGTTCAGCAACTTCTGGGGGGCCGTAGATTGGCTGCCTCTGATGTGAGTCATATTAACCTAAAGTTTCAGTGAGGTTAACTCTAAGGCCATTTCTGCACTACACTATTATAGTGCTATTATTCCACTTTCAACATCCTGTGGAATTCTGGGGTTTGTAGTTTACTGAGGCCAAAGAGCTCTCTGGCTGAGAATTCTAAATGCCCCTCCCTAAACTGCAGTCCCAGGACTCCATTGGATATTGAAAGTGGAATAATAGCACTATTATGTAGTGTAGAAATGGCCTCAATCTATGAACTCCTGTTTCACTGGTTTATAGATTAAGAAATTCATGGTTAGACTGTGGGGACCATAAAGTAAAATGAGCTGTTCACCATGTACATCACAAATAATAAACAATGACTAGCATCCTGTTAGTGAGCTGCAATAGCATAAGTCCAACCCATGCCATTGTAACTTACTTTCAGAAGTAGGAATTATATACCAACTGTGCAATGACCAAAATCCTGCAAAGTTACCTTTCTTTTCACTGCAGCCCTCTTCCCTAACATTTTCTGGCTGGGGAAAAGCAGGGATAGCGGCAGAGAAAGCCCAGTTATTTTCCTATAGCTCAACAACAGCAAGAAGCATTCTTCAGGACCCTGTGGGGGTCCTTTAGAGGTCCTAAATGATGATGTCATTGCTGCGCACCCAGGTATAGGAACACAGCTGCATGCTTCTCTGCCATTCCTCTACTTTCTTTTGGCCAGAAAATGGCCATGTTCAGTGGTGGGGACTACAGCAGAGAAAAGGTGGGTTGTAGGGGTTGTGCAATTTGTCCAGGATCTCAGCCAACTGATCTTTCAATAAACAGCTTGTTTTTGCTTCATACCTTCCAAAACTAATTAGTTTGAGTAATCAGTTCCGTCTATTGGACAGAACTTATTGGGTTGTTCCAATGCTGTCAAGTGACCTCTTTTGTCTTAATCTGTCCTTCTTTATCTTGGCAGCACAGCATACAAAAAGATTCTTCTGGTTAATTGCCATCTTTCTGTTCCATAGATTATCTGCACATTAATAAGGCAACTAGCTTCAACCACACGATTACAGGAAATAAATCACAGATGTTTCTGCTGGGGAAGTCAGATTTGTCTATCTGCTTTGGGAAGCATGTGGCCGCAAAGAGAGAGGAAGAGAGATGATTGTGACCTGTAGATCATTGATTGTTAAATACCAAACTGTCAAGAAGAGCTGAGATTTGGCACAGCTGCTTAGTAAGTGCTAAGAAGATAGGTTGACAAGGGATACAGAACAGTTAGAAAGAAGCTGGTCTCTCTTGAAATTGTTACAGAAGAATGGGAAATGTTACTCATATGTGCTGAAAAGCCTGGCTAGTGGTACAGATATAATTATCATTACTATTTTTGCATGCATCTCCATTATTGAAAACAAATTAGTATCGTGGAACTCTCATACCTGTGGCAGTGTCTGGAATCAATCAGGAGGATACACCTGCTCAGCTGCAGTTGAAACCAATATTATTTCCTAGCCTAAAACTAATAGCTTCCATCTGCTATACCAAACATTTCCACCCACTCTTAAGAAAAGGCTCTGCAAACCACAGGATGATCTTGGTATAAAAGAAACATTTCAAAATTAGCTTTTATGGATCCTGGCTGAAGACATTACTGCCTTTTATTGCTTCTGCGGGGAAATGTATTTAAAGTTGGCTGGATCCAGATTTAGTCATACTTGAAATAAACCCACTGTAACCAGTAGAAGACTGAGGTTGGTTAGGACTCCAAGTATTGTTGCTTTCAATGAGTCTAATATAAGTATTAGTAAGTTTGAAGCCAGCTAGGGCACAGTCCCATCTATCAAACCTATTACACTCCTTTTATAGGATACAGACTACAAAATTGCATTGAATTTCTTCTGTGCTAGCATTTTGATAAAGATTTGATTAACTTTCTCAGATCTAGCAATTCCTATGTTGAACAATATTGTCTTCTACTATTACTTTATTAACTTTGTCTTTCTATAGTTGCATCCAAGCATATCACCAAATAATATATAGAAATTCCAAAGTATAAAATAATGATTAAATATTGTCATTCATCTCAACCAGTAGGATCATTTTAAGTGATAAGGAGTCTTTTGGGTACAGGCCCAGAGAGCTCACCTACAGGTCCGGACAGCTCAGGTATGCAACCCACAGATACTTGCTGTGGTTCTCCTCCTATCTGGAGGGATGGTTCCAGGAAGTATCATTGAGGGATTCTTGTTCAGTCCTATGGCTGTGAAAAATTTGCCAAGTGCTTTGAGGAAACAATCACTCACATTTGTTCAGAACTTGACACCACACTCATCACTGACCCTGGGGAGGTGTCCAGTGCACTGTCTCATCAGTTTTCATGGGATCAGTTCAGTTACTGAAACCTGATGATCTGGACAAATACTTGAAGTAAGCTTGACCCTTTTTCATCTTGGCTGATAAAATCTGGCAGGGGTGGGTTAATCAGGTGGGTTCAGGGTTGGTAAATGTCTCACTACATAAAGAGGAGGTGCCTGCTGCTTTGAAGGAGGTGGTGGTGTACCTTCTCCTGAAGAAGACCTCCCTGGACTCAAAGGTGTATGAAAGCTACCATCCTATTGGGGCAAGGTGCTTAAGTCTCTGGTAACTGGGCGACTTCAGGCATTCTTGGAAGAAATAGATTATCTAGATTCATTCCAGACTGGTTTCAGGCCAGGATATGGCACTGAAATGGCCTTAGTTGCTCTGATTGATGACCTGCTCCTAGGGAAAGACAAGGGGAGTGCTACTCTGTTGATCCTTCTGAGTCTCTCAGCAGCTAGTGCACTATACTACATGTTCCACCTGTAGCTGCTGATGCTTCTTTGTCAATGGAGTGGTGAATCCATTCCAAGCTTTAGTCCAAAATTTAAAGGATTTATCTAAGGTGCTGAACCTATTTTTGCAATTAATTCAGCACCACAAATTATTCCACTGAAATTCAGACTAAAACTCAGATCCATTACTCTGCTGACTTGGAAGCTACTAGATGCCACCAATTTTCTATCAAAGGCAAAGTGAATGAGCCCATTGTTTTGCTGGAACCTTTTACTTAACCTCTCTTTGGGGTCAAAACATTTGAAAAAAAATCATCATGTTAAGGAAGGTTTTAGATGAAGCATAATGTGGGTAAGCTCACATACTTCACGCTAAAAGAAGAAAACATCTTAGTACAGTTTATTGAATAAATAAATTCACTTTCCAAAAGGACATGTGTCCTGGGCACATGGTTATGTGATAGACTGGACTTGCATGATTTTTCATTCCTTCTAAATCTTCTGAATCAATGAGATGTATATGATTTTAGCTAATGGAGGGGATCAACTTGTTGACTTTGTAGTCCTTTCTCTAAGTATCTCCCTCTCAGATACACTCAGACTCTTGCAACCATCTTAGGAATCATGCTAGATTGTCTTCTTCAAGGCTATATGAGGTTTGGTTTGGTTTTTAAGCCCCCATTAAAAGTCCTCATTAAAGGTTTGTTTTAAACTTCATGTTTATTCTCACAGTATCTTTACACATATTTTCTTACATCCTTTGGGATATTTTAAACAAGCATAGCTTCAAGTGTGATTTTTCTCTTGGTGAGTCAGCATTGGTAAAACATGTTTTGTCCATTAGTATGGGGTGCACTGTTCTGCAAAGTCAGCTTCTGCTGAACAGCTCTGATGAAGGACTCTTTATGTGTGCGTCCTCGTGTCTATGTATTCCTGATGTGTTCTTGTACTTGGATCTTTTAATGATCAACTGATGGCTCATGGAAAACATATTTTAAAATTCTGTTAGGAAATATATGCCTGTCTGGATCAGTTATTTTCATTTCCCCTTTTCCCTTTTTTATTGCTGCAAATTGCTCCTGTAAAACAGGATGCTTGATTCTGGCAGACAGTCTCCTGTCTGTATCCCTTGATGCTTGATATGGTACTCATAATCATAATATTTAATTCCGTCAGTTTCTTAATTCTTTTGCAGAATTATCCTTGCAGATGAAGCTGGTGTTAATGGGGAGATGAGGTATAAATTTTACATGAAAAATTCAAAGATCAAAGCTCTAGTGGATCCAAAGGCCTGTATGCCAAAGGCGATTTCCACACCAAACCTCATTGTTGCGATGATCTGTGGCACTCTTGGCATTGCCAGTGCTGAGATGGGAATGGTTTTAGACCACTCCCTTCTACATGCATCCCTTGGCAGCAGAGGAGTAAGTGGCATGAACACGACTGTGCCTTCCACATTACAGCATCCATAGTGACGTCTTCTCCTCACTGTTTCCCCACCCCACAGTGCCTGACTGGTTGCTTTTTTCCAGGCCTTTTCCCAACTGGGCAACGTCAGACACCTATGTGTGTCCATGTGCCAGGGCTCCCAGATTGGCAATGGGAGCCAGTGCTATCAGGGAACCACACACCATCATGTAATGGGTCGGTCGCACAAATGGGGGGCCAATACTGGATTTTTTCTGGTACTGACATAGTGTCATGCCCTCAGGACATAGAAGTGAACTCTGACTCAGAGACCAAAACAGTGGACATGCTAGGACGTGCTGAACAAGAGGAGGTTACAGTACCACCAATCTCAGAGACAGAACAGGGGACACTGCCAGTTCCAGCAGAGAGCCTGCCCCTTCTGACACAGAAGATAACTCACCTATACCCACCTTCGCTGAGCATAGACATAAAAGGAAAGCATATGCAGATGAGTTTATAGGAAACAACAGTTAATTAGGCAGCAGTAGGGTTAAGCTGTTGACCTATATAAACCCAGCCATTCCCCTCCAGAACTTGTTGGTGATTAACTGACTATTTCTCCTGTCATGTTTCTGAATTCTGACTTAGGATTGTATTGACTGTTTCTGGAACTATTTATACTGCTTGAGATTTTGCTGTACTCTGTTTTTGTCTCTGGTCTGTTTGCTTACTAGATAAAAATAAGGAAACATATCTTGAACTATTTTCTCATTGTTTGCATTATCAGCTGAGTGGCATTGGCTGACTGCTCAGACTGAGAGAGGACACACAGTGTGTGATACGGGTGAGCTGGGGCAGTTAGTGGTAGCATAGTGACAGGTTATCCATGACATCATGTGATAACATGGCTCCTGGGACCACGATCATCCATCACTGTGGCAGGTTGACACCGCTGTGCAGAAGTGGCCAAAGTCCATTTTCCCTCTTGTTTCTAATTAGGAGCATTCATACTATGCATTTATACATTTATTGATTGCTTTAGCAATCATGGGTTCATCCTACAGAATCCTGGGATTCTGATAATTTAGAAAGGTACTTAGAATTTTCTATTAGAGAGCTCTGATTCTTCTGCTCTCTAGACATCTATTTACAAATTAGATTTATTATTTTTGAAATGGGCTTCAGTTTTAATAGAATTCATGAATGAAATGTGTAACTCTGGGAAGCTTCTTCAGATTACCATATTTCTCCCTCAGATCATCTCGGTTTTTACTTAGATACTCTGAAACCTAAAAGGGTTAAAATGGATCTCAAATGTCATTTCTTTCTTATGCCTCCTGTGGAATAGTTTTATTGGTCCTGTTTCACAGCAACAGTTAACTCTGCGGTTTTCTGTCTTCTTGGTCGATGCTTGATGAGATACATCTGAAGTAATTCTTTATTAAATGTTGCGGTAGAAAGGGTTGATTTTCAAAGACATTTAGTCCTTTGAGATACAGAGACAGACCCAAACATCAGATGATCATGAAATTTGACTCTCTTGATGTAATGCAACTCAAGCAGCTGCGTTGTAAGCAAGAAGCTGCATTGAAAAAGACAGCTTTCTGAAAAGGAGTTACTGAAAATATATTGGACTTCATTTCAGAGAAAGAGAGAGAAAACAAGAAGCAAAATGGCTGCAGATTAGACATAGTTCTAGTCCAGAAGTGATAATGGAAACATGTATTTTTTTCCATTACCACTTTGGAGTGTCATAGTTAACTACAGGCTAAGTTCTCTGGAGCATGAAGCAATCAAACTAAGGCCCTTTTCGCACAGCATTCACTATGCGAAAGGGCCCTGGAAGCATCGCGCAACTGTGAGGAGCAGTCCATACAACGCACTCGCAATCGCGTGATGCTCCAGGGGCTGGTAGGTACCGATCATGCACTATTTCATTTTCAGCCGAAAATGGTGTGTGATCGTGCATCGCTCTGGGGCCCTGAGCACACTTGCTGTGTGTGTGGCGCTCCAGAGCCATGGTGCTAGCGCTTCCTGCCCCAGCGCAGCCTGAGAAAATCCCAGGCTGCACGGCAGAAGAAAGAGGAGGAGCTCTCATGCAAGCAGGCAGCAGCTGCAGAGCTGAAGCACTGGGGACGTGAGAGCCTCTCGCAAGAGGCTGCTTGTGCGATCCCCACAC
This sequence comes from Ctenosaura bakeri, assembly GCA_948474755.1. Lineage (NCBI taxonomy): Eukaryota > Metazoa > Chordata > Lepidosauria > Squamata > Iguanidae > Ctenosaura > Ctenosaura bakeri. Next base: position 130,830 of record CAOLHI010002923.1, read on the forward strand.
CCCAGCTCTGCAAAAAGATGAGTTGTGGAAAAGACCTAAGTTCTGAAATGAGAATGTAACTATAGCTTAGTGATAGCGCACATGGTCTGCATGCCAAAAACTCAAGGTTTGACCCTTGGTATATTAAAATAGGAGTCAACAAGATTCCTGTCTGATGCCCTGGTGAGCTGCAGCACCTGGTGAAGAACAGGAAGGAACAGAGAAGCATCTAGCTATGGCATCATCTTCTCAGAGATCAACTAGGGTCCTCCAGAGATCTCAGATGATATCATCAGTCAGGGTCTGACTATAAAGATGTAGCCAGATGCTTCTCTGGTCTCCTTGCTCCTTGTTTGGTCAATACAGTGTTAGATGGTCTGACATAGTATGAAGGGGATTCCTTTGTTTCTTCTCTACTGAGATTTAGTAGGCAATACCTAACAGGAATAATGGAACAGTGAAACTATTGACTCAGAATGAAAAATAAAGAGGTAACTGAACTTCAGTAGTATTTTAAAAATGCCCCAGACAAAAAGAGGAAAAGGAGTTTATGCAGCTGAAATCCTTTTAAAATGGAAGGAGAAAGGGTTCTCCTCATTTTTTCTAAAGCTCTAAGTATGCCATCCAACGAGCATAGTTTGAAGATACACTGTTATTGGCATAGCTAAAGAAATGGATTTCATCCCAGCTACCAGATGAATTATTATTGTTCAGCTCACCACATGAATGACTGAATGCAGACCCCCAGCTAAAACTGATTATTTAACACACTCAGACAGAATTGCAGAGATATACTGAGCATGCTGCCGGAGCATAAGTCTCCATCAGCATAGTTATGCCATCATCCAGTGGGTGAAGTCTGTTCCCTCTTCCTCATTTTCTTGCTGGTGTACAATGGCAGCTGAAGGGAAGCTCTTATATCCAGCTTACTCTCTGCTGATTGGCTAAGGGGGTGTACTTGGATCTGTTTCAGCTTTCCTTGGGCATCAGGAAAGCAAAATGCACCCAGAGTTTATACATTCATCATGAATAAAATAAGTGGGAAATGGAGCTTTGCCTGTGAGCACACCAGCTTCTGCTGAATACTCAGGATTGCTCTTTCCACAAGGTCCCCCAAATGCATGTTATTCTAGCCAATGACAAGTCATAACTGTTTGCTTCATGAACAATATATTCTATTATTTCTTCTCTCTTCCCTCATTTGCATGTAGAGCAGGGGGAGATCAGAACCATCTACCTCTTAGTTTTTCAGATTAAGTTAGATTAACTATTTCATCTGAATGAGGCAAACTATGGTTTGTCGAGATCCACAGTTTGAAATTAGGCCAGGATTCTAAGCAACAATGATTTAAAGTTAGGATCTTTTTGGACTCCTGTCTATGGTTTGTGTAAAGGAAGCTACAGGTTAGAAACAGAAACCTGTAATCTCTTCTTGTAGTGTATAGAATTGTGGGGGGAGGGAATAATCCAAGTATGTTGGTCCAGCCCAATTATGATTTTCCAAATAATTATTTGAAGCATTGCTCTCCAACCTGGTGCCACCAAAGATTCTGGATCACAGCTCCCAGGATTCTTGACTATTGAGCCTGAAGGATAGAACTCCTGAGATTTGAAGTCCAAAACATATAGATAGTACAAGCACAGGAAAACTGAACCATTGTTATAATTTCTAATTAAATTTTTGAAATGAAAGTGCAAAACTACCAAAGATGACACCCACAGTGTTATGAGTGATAATTTCTTTTGTTAGTAGTAGTTTTATGGTGCCGTGTTGATAGTAAAGAATTTTAGAATTATTTAGGGATGGAAAGAATATTTGAAAATATAAGGAAATGGTCAAAAAAGTTTTTCAAGTGTCAGTGAGAAGAATATAACTGATGATAATCTTCACAGTTCAGGACTTCTTCAGTGGAAGATTTGCCCGTGCTTGTTTTGTGCAGAAGACAGCATTTTTCGTGCTCACTTCGGCAGCACATATACTAAAATTGGAACGATACAGAGAATATTAGCATGGCCCCTGCGCAAGGATGACATGCAAATTCGTGAAACGTTCCATATTTTTTAATTAAAAAAAGAAGAAGACAGCATTTTCAGCACAGAAAATAAAATTCCAGTGAAGAAAATTGTTTTCTGTGCAAACAACCACATACGAATTTTGTGCAGAATAAGGCCTTGAAATAGGCCTTGAAAACTGGTTTTTGGAGACATTCTGCTGCAAGAAGAAAATCAGCAAAGTATATCCCCAAAGTAAAACAACTTAGTTGTTTTTGAACATGTTCCAGATAAGGGCTGGAATAATTATTTTTAAAAATCTAGTAACTTTTCCCTCCTGGGGAACGTTTGTGGTGGTATAGAACCTACAAAATTAAAATATGCTGGAATTTCTGATGGAGATTATGAGTGCACATTTGCAGCTGGGTCCATAAAAATGGGTGGGATATGTGGTAATTAGTCACAAATGACATATCCAGCACTTCTGGATTTGCTTGGGCAGCAGGTTTACTTTAATGACTAATACAAATAATATAATCTTTTCATATGTTTAATAAGAACATTTGGTTGTAACCATTCTGGCCTTGTGCAGTCTGTTAATTTGTCATAAATCTTTATCTGAGATGTGGTACTGACAGGTAAAATGTTACATTTCTGTTTCCATCATATCTTTTTCAGGGACAATTCAGATCTGTTACATGTAAAAGCTCTATATAGATGTATATAACATAGATTCACATCCACATCCACCCACATATGCACACTCATTCAGTTAGGCTCTGAACACAGTTTGGAAACGGTATTTGATAACTCCCAGAAGTTCCAATGCAACATGGGGAATTGAGGGCCAAAATAACTTTTCCAAACTCTGACTCTGAATATGAGCAAGCTAAACTTGCACCTATTTTGAATGATTTTTAAAAAAGAATTTTTAAGAGTGTCCCGACTCTGAACTAGATTTGTGGAAGACGTGAGTTGGAATCCGACTAGATTAGGCACACATCAGTCATTGACTGGGTCCCATTGCAATTAGTACGGAAAGCATTGCTGTCATTCTGAATTGACTTTAGATGTTCTCCACCCATTGAAATCAACACTCAACCCAGTTTTGACTGGACATGTAGTACTAAACCATCACCCCATTCACTAGATGGTTGCATCAATCAGGCAGCCAGTGATTCTGTGGAGGCCCATGAGACTCAAACCCAATGTCAGTCTTTTGAACATTGGGCATGCGTACATGCATACACATCCACGTAATACAAGCCATGGGAATCTGGAAATGCTTCTGTGAGTGTCCAAAAGCCCCAACCCAAAATGTGGCCCAAAAATGAAGGAGGAGTAAATGGCATTCTTCACTTCCTTTTGAAAGTTCTACCAACGATCATAGTAAGTGACTTTCACCATCCTCTATCTTAAAACTGGCCAAGGAGGATTCTGGAAAAGTGCATTTAACCTTACAAAGGGAGGTTTTATTCCAGAAATTAGCCCAATGTATTTGGCCTAGCTATATTTATATGGCCTTGTTAAGGAGAAAAGTTTGACAATGATTTTACAGAAATTTGACAAAACCTATCTCCAAATCTTCCAAACAGCAACTGTTTTGGAACATCTGAAGACAAATCTTTAAAAACTGCTCTGCAAGGATTTTATGAACAGTTTTCTCCAAGGAAAGTCATATTAATATTTCTGGGCTGAAATATGTTGGTCTTATTTCTGTAATAAAACCTTCATTTCCTGAGGTTTAATTTCATCCTTCATATCAGGTCTGGTGAACCTATGGCCCTCGAGGTTGAGGGCCTAAGCCTCCCATCAGCCCCAGTCATCATAAATATGACTTGGTGAGAACAGCACACTTTCTTCAGTTCTTCGCGTTCTATTTTCTCTTGAAATTTTCATCAATGTGCTTTCTTCACTGTAAATATGGTAGGCTGCTCCCAAACAGCAGCTTGGATGGATAGTAAAGAGACAATTGGGTCTGCAATCATAGTGTTTGGATTTATTCATTTGGGTTTCTTGAATAAAGAATGGTACTATCATTTGAATAAAATAAGCTCATCATGTCATGTGGTTAGCAGCTGTCAGAGCACATGGATTTGATCTTATGGGAGTGATTTGGTTATGTATGGTGAATTTATTTTCCATAGAAGGAAGCTAATTGCTACAATGAATATATGTGATGGGCAGTACTCCAATCAATAATTTTGAGTCAATTTAACATCAACCAAACTTAAATCCATTCAAAGTTTGTCACGTTAACTTGTTTGTGTGCTGGCCTGAACTGGCTTTTACTCAAGTTCTGTCCATTGATCTGTATGCAAAAAGGAACATTTAGACAAATGTGCATGATCAGAGGGAGGCCTAAAATGGCTTGCCAAGTGAGTTTGGAAAGTACTAACTTTAGAAAGACAGCCAGCCTAAAAGAAGGTCTGGTGTGCATCCTTTTCCCTTCTAGGCATTAGGGATGGAAATAATTTTTTTTTCAAAAAAATTAACAAGTCTCAAAATTTGTTTCTAAAGTATCAGGTTACTCTGACAAAGAGAATCCTGGACTGATGAGAATCTGCAATTCAAGACCTATTCTGTGCAAAATTTGCACATGGTTTCTTGGCACAGAAAACAGCCATCGGCAATACACAGATAAACTAGGTTTAAACATGGTGGCTTCTAAACTTCTACAGAGACTGTAGCACTGTTTGAGAGCTGAAAATCTTTGTTAGTAATTCCTTGAATGCCACCTATCCATGCTGGTCAGGAAGAGGGAAAAGGGTGCCTAAGGCAGCATGTGTTATGAGCTCACTGCCACTTTATTCTTCCTATTATATATTCAGAGTGTCAAGAAACACTTTAATTCTGTAGAAAGCCAGGGTGAGCATTAGCCCAAGACCCTGGAGATCAAGGTTGGATTCCCTGCTTGGCCATGGAAACCCAGTTTGTGAACTTGGGCCTTTTCCGCACTTTGATTTAGTGACGGGGTAGAGCATCCTCCGGCGAGGACGTTTGCACTTAGGGGCGGACTGAGTCCAGACTACTTTATGTATGTCCAGACTTCAGCCCGCTCCAGAACGACCAGAACTGGTGGTTCGCTGTGCTATTGAAAGACCGCTTAAAAGAGGTCTTTCAATAGCACAGCGCCCCCCAGTCCGTCGCTGCGCTAATGTGCAGATTTGCAGGCTCACACCAGTGCGAGGCTGCAAATCTTCCAGGGGCGGGCTTTAGGCTGGCGAGCTTCTCCGGTTGGTGAAGAGCCTCCACCAACCGGAAAGGGCCATTTTCATCCCCGGAGAAGTATGTAGCGCGGGCACACACTGCTCCGGATCAGCCTGGATCGGCAGAGAGAGCGCGCCAGCCCAGTAAGTATCAGGACGCACCGTTTTCCCCCCAAAGTGCGAAAAAGCCCTTGGGGGCATCACATATTCTTAGCCCCAGAAAACTCTGTGACAGGTTCACCTTAGGATAACCATAAATCAGATATTGCTTGAAGGCACACAATAAAAACAACAACAACTCTTTCCATCTCTAATAAGGTACATTCTGCAATCTGGGGGTACCATGTAATTATGTGATATCATCACACATAATTACAAGGATCTCTTACAAAGATGCAAGGAACTGTAAGACTTTCTTGTGGGTAAGGGGAAAGCAAAGACATTTACACCATTTTCAATACATATGTTGATACCTGGGTGTGTACTGATTTAACTAGAAATCTAAAGCTTTTTCTTGATTTTGAGAGCCTCTTGAAAGGACAGTTCAGTAATCCCAGTCTTGTACAGTAGAGATCTCTTGTACATGTTGCCCCTCTAAATCTACTTACCCATTTTGTTAGTGACCAAAAGACAATTATATAACATGTGATAACTAAACATAGGATAACAATGCCTTCTATGTTTGGATTTAACAATAAAGGAAATATTGATTTGGTCAGTAGGGGGCACCAGATATGAGTTTTGAAATTGGCTTTTTCTTTTGATTGTTGAAGTGTAAGATTACATAAAACCAAGCTAGAATCAAACAGGGAAAAATAAAGTTCCCATAAACTGATCAATTAGTAAATAATCTAAATGAGTCCTTTGTGATCATGTGATAAATATAGTACTTCTTTTAAAAAAGCAGTTTTAAATAGTACAGTCTATTATTTATGACTCTGCCAGTTGTTTTCAAAGCAAACTCATACACATGTACACACCCCTAATAAAAAGGATGCTGTCCCAAAGAAAGTCAAACAGCATAACAGGATAGACAATAAAAAAACCCTGGTTGCTCATATAAATACTTTTATTTGTCTGTGCTGGAGACACATGCTATAAACTTTCCAAGGTAATTAGATGATTGGAAAGCGGGGGGAGGGGGAGGGAAATCTGTAAAATAGTGTTTGAAAACTTATTATTTTACAAATATGCTGCTTATGTGAAATTTTGTTTCTTTTATATGGAGTTCTTTGTAGGCTTCATCATACAGTCCCCTGACTACATAAGCTGCATACATAGAGTGGAAGGGAGATTGTGCACACTGGAACTCTCAATGTGTGAAGGTTAGGAAGTGGACAGTAAGTGGACACAGGCCATAGGTCCCTGACTGCAAGAATGGTAATCCTGCATTACATGTACTGAGCTGATAATGTTTGCAAGCTGTGTTCCATACGCTTAAGTGCACTGGTGAAACCAGTGTACGATGCAAACAGCGGGCAGCCTTTCTCCATGGAGTTGTGGTTCACCATGAGACATCTGAGGAAAAAAGGCTGATCTGAGTTCCCACAATATAAGTCAGGCTCTCCAGGTACTCCAGAACTGCAGCTCTCATGATCCTTCACCATTTGCTCAAGCTGGCTAAGGTTGATGGGAGCTACAGTCCAACAATATCTGCACGGCTACATTTTCCCCATCCCTAGCATAAAAGAAGTATATAAACATGAGCAGAGGATGCTTCATGCTTAGTTTCTAAGACAAGAAATTCTGGAGCTTATATCTACCTTGAAATGACTGTTTTTACAGACTATCCTTTAAGATAGTTGAAAAACTTCTGTTCCCCAGGCTCTGCCAGTGAGCTTAGTATTACTCGGAGGGAGCACATAACACCTGTTTATATGAACCCCACTGGTTGCCAATTTGTTTCTGGGCTCAATTCAAAATGCCATTTTGAATTCCTTAATGGACCGGTGCCAGCATATTGAGAAAGGATCTTTTCTTTATCTTCTATCTTGCTTTCTGAGATCTTGGAACAGGAACCTTTTGATAGGTTCATCTGTCAGGTAGGGGTACTGCTGAATGGACTTTTCCCACATTTGGTCCTAACTCCTGGAATGGATTCCTATATTGGGTGCCACAGAGCCAGAAAATTAGCCCCATTAAATGAACTGGTAAGAATTTCCTTTTGAGGTGAGACTTTTACAACTAAGCTTTTAACACAAATATTTCTGTTCTTAATCTGTTCTACTTTTATTGATGCATTATACGTCTTTAATTGTATTTCACTATGAGAATAATTGCTCAAAGACAAATTTAACCATTTGTCCTTCACAACAGATCTAAGTGAGCCACATGGGTATTCAGGTGCTTCTGTCCCAGTTCACATGCTTGAGAGATGCAGTTGCCTGGCATTACAAATGGCTTCCACAACTGAAACTTGGCACAATTAAAGCCTGACAATGATGCCAAGAGGAAACCATGGTACAAAATTGGGAGATAGCAGGACACAGGCAATGTCTGAAACATATAGTGTTAAAGCCAAGTTCATTAGCACATGAATATGCAGTGCTTGCCTCAGGTTCAGTCTTCACATGGTATTTTAATACTTCAGTACTCCAGATGCAGGAGAAAATTCTGGGTAATTTTTGGTGGAAAGGATTAAGGTTTGTACTTTTGGGCATGGAGAAATATGGGGATGGAGAAATACTTAAAATTAACAAATGGTGCAAGGGATTTGTTTTCTCTCTCTCTCTCTCTCTCTCACACACACACACACAAACACACAGAGATATACTTTTTAAACAGCTAATGTCACAGCTTGGATCTGCTCTTGGCAACCTGGCTGCTGAGCCTTGCAAAAACCTAGCTGCAAACGCTACAAGAAAGGATGTTATTCACAGTGTCATTCTTACGGCATATGCAGGAAGATTTTCAAACTGTTCAGCAGCTAGGTTTCCAAATGCAGTTAAGACCATCTGATGGCAAGTACTTTCCTCCATAATACTCAGATAGAAGATCACTGGGGCATACCAGAGATCTCAAGCTAGAGGTAGGAAATAACGGCCTGAATCCCTGGAGACACACTGTCAGTTTGAGTTTACAGTTCTGGGTTAGATGGACCAAAGGTCTGACTTGGTATGAGGCAGCTTCCTGTGATCCTCAAACTTCATGTTGATTTCAACACTGCCCTTCCCCGGAGGTAGTAAAAAGTCTAGGCCAAATTTCTTTGTCCATCTCTAATTAAGATATTCCTAATTTATCTTCTATTGTCCTATCTCATTCAAACCAGTGCAGCTTCCAGAGGAATCTGTAGATACAGAGCTGGCTATCTATGTGAAGGGTCAACCCAAGGCATTTTGCTGAGGCAAAGAACAGGATGGCACCTTTCCCCTCATTCAGTGAATAGAAGCCATCTCCTGTGGCAGATGATTCTTACTTCAGTACTGGTGATGGGACACTGTGCTCTGTAGGGATGGGATGAATCCAGAATTTTCCGAATCCGGATCCTAATCCCTGGAAGGTTCTGGGAATCCACAAATCTCACGAATCTCAGATCTTTCAAATCCTTTTTTAAAAAAGAGTTTAAAAAGCAAGGGAAAGAAGGACAATCTTGGGCAAGACACGCTCTCTCAGCCTTAGCAAAAGCCTAGGCAAAGGCAAACCTCCCTCTGAAGAAATCTGGCCAAGACAATTGTCATAATTTTGCCTCAGGATCTCACCAGATTGAAAATGACATGAAGGCCTTTTCTACACAGGCAGGAAAATGTGGATTAATCGCACATTTTCTTGCTTGTGTAAACAGGGCCACATACTACAGTGGAGAGATAACCAAGGTCAAAACTGGCTTTTCTTTGCATAGCTCCTTCTGGCATCCTGGGGTTTGTAATTTGCTGATGCACCAGCAGACTTTGGCAGAGAAGTCTGTGACCCCTTGTAAAACTCCAAACCCCAGAATTGTGTGTGAAAGAGGTTTGCAAGGGAGCTATGCAAAGGAATGTTTCAGCTGTCCTTGAAATCTCAAGCCTGTACCTTCCAGTCAAGTACTGAACGTAAATATGAAATATTCAATTTAAATATCTTAGACTACAAGCCCAGATGTAATTTGTGAAATTGTTAGCAAAGGCCATTATTACTCCAAGAGAAAACCTCACCTATTTACTATCGTCCCTTGTATGTATGGTCTCCCAAGTTTTCAGGCGTCCCAGTCTCCAACAAGCTATGTAGTTGGCGGATTTGAAAGATTTGGTTTGCCTACTTTGGCACAGGGATTCGGATTCAGGAATCTTGAATCCTTCCCCAGGATTCGAGGATTCGGTTGGCCCATCCTTAGTGCTCTGCTACACTTAAAGCTAGTTAGGCTTCAGAGGGCAGGTTGTGTGACATACCCAGCTCTGCCTCGTACAAATGTCAACAGCTTGTAAGTTCAGGAGGAATAGCTGGTAGGTTGACAATGATGCCCCAAACTGTCTGCCACCCATGGCAATTGAATCACTCTGCTTACTATTAGGGGTGGTCTTTTTTGTGAGACTCACAATTAATGGCTTCAATGCCTTTAGGGGAGGGAGTCAAAAACAGAATCTGCAACATCACTCAAGTCGTAAATTGCTCATCTCATTAGATATCATTTTATATATTATACAGCCCACCATTTTAAGTATATGCCAACATTTGCATTTTTTAGTAATTTATAAAAATTGCTGGCATCTTTTGAACTGGTGGGTCATCTCTGGTTTCCAACTGAAAACATCTTGGGCTTTCTTTCAGTTTATTTCCCTGAGCGGGAGTGGCTGAGTTTTCATGGTAGTGCATATGCTTGGTTGTTAGCCAGATATTTTATGACCACCCATGTGCCTCTTTCCTCTTTCCCACTCTCCATTGTCCCAAACAGAAAATTGACCAGATAACAAAACACTGCCTGTTAGAATGGCAATGCTTCAAAGAGGTCTTTTGCTGGGGCACATAAAGATCTCTTTGTCCAGTTCTTGGACAGCTATCAGTCTCTTCCTGTTGGAGAACTCAGAATTTGCCCTCACTTCAGTTGCTGAAGTGGCATCTGGATACTGCAGAGATTTCTGTGTGTTTTCCCCCAAGGCTGAACACAGAGCAGATCTGCCATTTAGCAAAACGCATCTCCTGTTGACATCACATTGAAGTCACTATCTCTCACGCAAACATAGCAAACTCTGCACTCTACTTAATTCTGCTAATAAGCTTCTGGTTTCTTGTGCCATTAGGCATTAACGCCAGTGTTTCGTGTCCAAATAAACCATTAGGAAACAGCCATGTTGATTAGCGGATGTTCTGGTAGCCCTAGATGGGATACATATGCATGCATAGACTAGTAGCCAGATGTTCTCCTTTGTGTTTTAGAGTTATATATTACAACTAAGCAATCTGAGCATTCTAGAGGCTCTCACATGGTCAATATGGCAACTTAAAAGATACTTGGTAGTGAAGAATATGAATTAAATGTGTTACAACTTATTGCATTTCAGGTGGGTTTTCCAGTAACCACTGGAGAAAACCTTCCTTTCTGCGCATTTTGTCAGTGTCTCAGACTTGGATTTTGCCCCACAATTTATATCAAAAAGTACAGGTTATAGCAAATCTGTGTGTATGTACATGACTGTTTCCTAACAAATGGGTGGATACATTAAATTATTGATTTGGTTGTTCTAAAAATGCAAAAACACCAATACTTTTCCATAAATGTAACCATCCAGGGTAGCAGTGGAAATCATGCAGCTTTCCAGTGGCTGTTGAACTTCAGCTCTCAGAAACCCTAACCAGCAAAGCCAACAGTGAGGAATACTGTGACTTTTGATAACAACAACATCTTAAGGGCTGTATGCTTTCCACCCCTGTTCTAGAGAGCAAATCACTCTTTTTTTGTTTGTTTAAATATATTTCTACCCCATTTTTCAACTCCCAAAACTTCACAGAATGTCTAACACTTCACAATACATTTAAAAGAGCAAATAACATTAGAAACAGAAATTATAATCTTTGAAAGCATCAGCATAGCAGAACTGAATGTTTTAAAAATCACCAAGAACAGGCAAGTTTAGACAAGTCTTATAAACAGCATCTGAATAGCCTGAGCAAATGAGAAAAGCCTTCTGTGCCATCAAAATGAGGAATCAACACCAGGACCTTCAAAAGCCAGCGTGTCCCTAGTGAAAACACCCTAGCCCTTTTCGCAAGGCATTTTCCATGTCAAAGGGCCCCTCGAGCATTGTGCAAATGTGGGGAGTGGTCCACAAGACGCATTCATGTTTGCACGACACTCCAGGGCCTGGCAGGCACCGCTTGCGCACTTTTTCATTTTTGGCTTTAAGCCGAAAATGGTGCACAGTCACACATTGCTCCCAGGTCCTGCGTGCACTTACCTTGCCTGCGGAGCTGCGAGAGCTGGGCTGGTCATGCTTCCTGTCTCAGTACAGCCTGGGAAGGTCCCAGGCTGCACTGTGAAAGGAAGAGGTGGGGCGCTTGCACAAGCAGGAAGCTCGTGTGAGCTGAAGAAATCTGGACATGAGGGCCTCTCACAAGAGGCTGCTCATATGAGCACTGCACCCCAGCGCCGAGAAGAGGTAGGATGTGGAAAAGGCCCCTGTCTTAGGTTACCAGTCATTTCACCTCTGTAGACAGGGAACCTAGAAAAGAACCTTCAAAAAACATCTAATCTAGGATGGGTAGATGTCCTGCTTTACAGAGAACAGTTTTCTGCTTGATTAAATGCTCCATTTGTTGGGTTGACCAATTCAAGTAGTCCTTAAAGGTAAAGACTTGTAAGAAAGAAGAGCACAAGCCCTGAAACTGACCATCAGTAGACAGTACCTGAACAACAGACTGAGAAGGAAAATATACAAGTGAGCAGGTCACAGTTTGCCCCTTAGTTATTAGTAAAGTCCTATACATACAAACTAGCAGTGATTTCTAAATTGTACCCAGGGAATATTTCTATAGAAAATGTATTTGTATGAATACTAGCCAAACATGTCAGCCAAACCCAGGCCATTTCTGCACTACACTCTCATAGCGCGATTATTCCACTTTCAACATCCTATGGAATCCTGGAGTTTGCAGTTTCAGGAGGGGCCACCCGGCCCCTCCCTAAACTGCAAACTCCAGGATTCCATAGGATGTTGAAAGTGGAATAATCGCGCTATAAGAGTGTAGTGTGGAAATGGCCCCAGTTATATCTTCCTTTTGTTAGCTTTGTTGGCTTACTTCTCAGAAGTGCCACAGCTGAAATGTTATGAAGGGGGAGAATTTTTGAAGATAACTTTGAGCCATTATTAAGTCTCTGTTTCTCTTTCTTTTTCTCTCCCTGTCTCTCTGTGTATAAAGCGAGGTTAAACAACTATGATCCCTTTGGCTGTTTTTGTTATTCACCACCAAGTCAACTTCATAACTATGGCAATCCTATGAATGGGAGGCCTCTAAGAGCCCCGATTAGGTTTTGCAAATGAGGACTGTGGCCTCTTTGATTGAGGCCCTTTCCGCACCTTACCTCTTTCTGGAGCGGGGGCGCGGGGATCATGCGAGCAGCCTCTTACAAGAGACTCTCACGTCCCCGCTGCTTCAGCTCACGTCCCCACTGCTTCAGTCCAGTCCAGCCGGCCAACAACATGAAGGCTCCGTGTCTTCCTTCAGCAGTGCAGCCAGGTATTTTCCCAGGCTGTGCTGGAGGAAGAAGTGCGAGGGCCATGTCTCCAGAGCTCCGCATGCAAGGTAAGTGTGCGTGGGGCCCCGGAGCGATGCGCAATTGTGCACCATTTTAGGCTACAAGCTGAAAATGAAATAGTGCGCGATCAGCGTTTGCTGGCCCCGGCAGCATCGCGTGATTGCGAGGACGTTGTCTAAAATGCTCCTCGCTATCGCATGACACTCTGGAGGCCCATTTCGCACGGCAAATGCCATGCTAAAAGGGCCCGAGTGTAGCCATGTGTAGTGCAGTTTTCCTCTTTTCCTACTGCCTTTCTACTGTTGTCTTTTCCTATAGTTCTCATAACCCCTCACAACTGACTATATTGGCTAGCACAGATGGGAACTACAGTGCAGAAATATCTGGAAGACCATACTAGAATATTCCTGGTGTAAAGCAGTGGCATATCTAGAGTCAACAGTGCCTAAGGCAAGCATTGCACACCTACATGCTGCTTCTGCTGCTGCCACCACCCCGGGCCAAGGCAGACTCCTGGCAGGGGGAGGTGGTGAGTGACAGCAGGTGAGGCCTGGGTGGGAGGGCTGCCGCTGCCGCCTCTGCCCTGGGCCAGAAATGACCCCAGCAATGGGGGGGGCAGCAGTGGGGCAGGCCTGAGTAGGAAGTACACAACAACAAAGTACTGCTGGCAGAAAGAGGTTCTTTTTAGCTGTCATGTTTCTCTCCTTTGAAAACTGAATTATGGCAGGTCTATAGTAAACCTATTATGGAGGTTTTCTTGGCAAGGTTTGTTACCTTTGTGTTTTCTGAGGCTGAGAGAATGTGACTTGCCTGAGGTCACCTAGTGGGTTTTCATGGGTGAATGACAATTCAAACCCTGCTCTCCAGAGTCATAGTTTGGGCACGCACGCACACTTGCTGCCTTGTCCCTTTCATCAGGGATGCAGTGGGGAGCATGTTGTGCAGATGCTGAAATAGCTTCCTCGTTTGCAAATAAGGTGTGTGTACACGTCTGCTGCCATGTCCCCACCATCAGAGGCATGGCAGCAGTGGATGTGGGTGCTGAGGGACGTGGCAGCAGGTATGTGCACACACCCAAACTGCTCCTTCGTTTGCAAATGAGGGACCTGTTTCAGCACCCACATCACACTCTTCCCCTGATGCCACTTCTCCGTTGCTGTTGGTGGTGGTTGTGGTGATGGTGGTGGTACCTAGCAGCAGGGCTTTGCAGACCCCCTGTTAGGGCTCTGCTGACTCCCAGGGGTCCATGGACCTCAGGTTAAGAACCATTGTGCAGACTGTCAGCTTCTACCTGTATATTGGTAAATATTCAAGTAAACGTAGATATTATATCAACCTCTTAAGTCTTTGGTGATCTTTCCTTTCAAAGGAAATCACGCCCACATCAGTACTGTCCCTGGAATGTATCCTTACTTGGAAAAGTGCAGCATGTGTTACAGTTTCAAGGGCAAACTACATGTTACACTGCAGCCGAGCATCATGAAGCTTTCAAGAGGGAAAAATGTGCAAGGATAAAGACATGGGAGATATTTAGAGAGAGTCCTTAAACCATCTTCTGCAAGTTGTTTCTCCTTGAAACTTTCTGCCTTTCATAATTTGTAGTGAAAATGATTGTTTTCCACAATGCATACTTTTGCCAACCACATTTTAACAAGTTTTTTAAAAATACATGCTACTGCTCTTCTTGTTTTGTGGCCTGAGGCTACTCAGACATGCTTGCTGATCTGGCTACAGTGAAAGAATTCCACAGTGATTTCAGTATTTCACAGCAGCTCCTTTTGACCTGCCACAGATCAAATCATGTCTGTCTAGAGCTGACACTTTTACTGCTTGTGTGTGCCTTCAAGTCACCTGTTAAGTTCTGGCAACCTCATGAATTTCATAGGGTTTTCTTAAGCAAGGAATACTCAGAGGTGGTTTTGCCAGGTCCTTCCTCTGAAATATAGCCTGCAGCACCTGCTATTCATTGTCAGTCTCCAATCCAACTACTGACCAGGGCTGACCCTGCTTAGCTTACAAGATCAGATGGGTTCTGGTACTTTTAGTGTACTTAGGCCTTTTTCCCTGCTTGCCATTAGCTTATTGTTTGCTAGATTTGTTCTTTATCTCTCAAACTCAAGTAATCTAGCCCAAATAATTTCAACCATGACTATAAGGAGAGGTTCAAATTCTGGTTGCTTCCAATTCACAGTATAGTAAATGCCTCTTCTATTTTACAACTTTTTAAACTATCCCAGTAAACTGACATTTCCTACCTTGCAAAGACATGTTTCACCACAAGGATTACAGCTTCCAAAGCTAATTTAGAGTGACAATGTGTTCTGCTTGACAGAGAACAGTACTTTGTGTGAAGGGATTCTATATGTCAAGTACTGTCCAGTCAAAAGCCAGTTTAAAGATAAAGAAGTGTAAGAAAAGAGAATAAGGTCTTTGACATTACCGTTAAGTGTTTAGTTCCTAGAGAGAAGACCGAAAAGAAAAGCACATAGGTCATTTGATCACGGGCCCTTTCCACACGGCATTTTCCATGCGAAAGGGCGCCTGGAGCGTTGCGTGATTGTGAGGAGCAATCCGCATGACGCACTCACAATCACGCAATGCTCCAGGGGTCAGCAGGGGCCGATTGCGCACCTTTTCATTTTCAGCTAGAAGCTGAAAATGGTGCACGATTGCACATTGCTCCCGAGCCCCGCGCACACTTACCTGGCATGCGGAGCCTCCGGAGCTGCACCGGTCACGCTTCCTGCCCCAGCGCAGCCTGGGAAACTGGGAAATTTAGGGAGGGGCCCCTCTCTAAATTGCAAATCCCACAATTTGCATAGGATGTTAAAAGTGGAATAACAGCACTATAACAGTCTAGTGCAGAAATGGCCTAAGACATAAGAACACTAGGGCAACCTTATTTTATTTTTAAACTAGAGATGGGTGATGATGTTGTTCAATTAATTTTAACAAAATTCCCCAAGTTGTTCATATTTAGGGTGGAAAGATGGTCCAGAGCTTCAGCTGCTTGGATCTTGAAAGTACGGGTTTGAATCCATTTGCACACATCCATGTTTGGGGAACTGAAGTTGTAATGGGGAGAACATTAACCCCTCAGACTATGACTGATTAATTTTACTTCTGTTTATACCAGTTGGGTTAGGCCCCATATAAGGCAGACATATTTGGTTCCTATTGAAATTAATTTCACTTAGATTCTATACATGGCTAACTTGATTTGGATGCAACCCATAATTTTAAAAGTCCATAAATACAATCTGCCTTTGAGCAAAGATACAAATAGATTTCAAACTCTGCATTTTTCCTCATCATAGAGGCCCACATTTCTAATATTCCTTGAAACTCTAAAGACAAAGCCAATCTAATTAAGTAAGTATTGATGGCTATATGCTCCTTTTAATTGGCAGTGCTCTATAGAAGACCATGGACTGCATGGTACAACCCACTTAGTTTGCTGACATGTACAAGATTTCCTTTGTAATTATCTCCAATCTATATTTACATCTTGTATCTGCAGGGACAGGAAATAGCATTAGAATTTTGTTTTTCTGTTTGGCCCACGCAAAAATTTAGGTTGAGATAATAAGAAAATGTTCTGCAATTATGCTTGCTCATCCTGTGCTATCCTTTCAAATCTGAGGCCTGGACCAAAAGGCAAGCTGAAAGGAATAGCTCAGCCATTTAGGGTATATGTTTCCTTGGCACACTCTTAATATCACCAAAGTCATTAGTTGGAAGTCATTTGTGCTCAGTCGTTTTGCCTGTTAATGAGGCTCAACTGAATCCTCCAAACATTAATTTCATTTAGGGAAACACAAAGCCAATCTGTACCTTACATCAAACAATTACAACCGCAGTGAGCGTGAGGAATTCAGCCATGTGTAGGGGGTTGTTTTCCCCACAACAGACCTTCTAAAGGGAATTATACAGCCTTTCACATGTTAATTTGTTAAGGAAAACTTGATAGCTAATATAGGCCATAACATTTGTATTGTAAATGTTATGGGTGCTGTGTGCTCTGTTTGGTTTGCTTTGAGTTGGATTTTAGGGTTGTTGAGGTCATTTTCACAAGTCACCCAAGCAACTTCTTGCGTTTATCAACCTCAGTAATATGTTGGGGGACTGGAATGTAGATTTAATTTTAAAATTATTTTATGACTTTATTTCTTTTGCTTTTGTCAAGATCTATACAACTCTGGCCATTTCCACACTATACTGGCCATTTCCGCACTAGCCTGTTATCGCACAATGATTCCACTTTCAACATCCTCTGGAATCCTGTAGTTTGCAGTTTTGGGAGGGGCCACTCGGCCCCTCCCGAAACTGCAAACCCCAGGATTCCAGAGGATGTTGAAAGTGAAATCATTGCGCGATAACAGGCTAGTGCGGAAATGGCGGTATAGTGCTCTTATTCCACTTTCAACATCCTATGGAATCCTGGGGTTTGCAGTTTCAGGAGGGGCTTTTAGAATTCTCAGCCAGATTGCTCTTTGGCATCAGTAAACTACAAACCCCAGAATTCCGCAGGATGTTGAAACACCTGTAAACAACAGCAGTAGCTTCTCCAGGGCTTTGACAGCACTACAACAGTGTAGTGCAGAAATACCCTCTGTGGTACAGGGTCTGGGGAGGGAGCAAAACAGTGCCCAGTTGATCCACATGGCCAGTGAAGGAGTCCTAAGACCAAGCAGTTATGCTGGGATAGAACCAAATTGTATTAGGCTGAAAGGATTACCTCATATTCTTTTAAAGTGAAATTGTAATTTTTTTAAGAACAGCTCACTTTTACTCAGATGTTACTCAGATATTCCAATTCAAAAATTAAGTCCCATTGAATTCAGTGGGCCTTGTTCCCAGGGCAAGATTGTAAGGAGAGTTCCACCACAGATTCAAAGCTGATCTTAAATCCAGGGTAAGGACCTAAGTACCATGAAGGTGCCAGATCTTGTCTGATCTTGAGAACTAAGTAGGGTCAAACCTGGTTCCTACTTGGATAGGGAACTGCCAAGGAATACCAGGTGCACTAGGTTATATTTTAGAAGACAGCAATGGTAAACAAGAAACAATGTGGTGTAGTGTAATGCTTTGAGCATTGGAATGCAACCCTGGAGAACAGGGCTCAATTCCCCACTCAGCCATGGAAAACCACTGGATGGCCTTAGGCATATCATACATATTCAGCCCCCAGAAAACCCAGTGATAGGTCCACTTTAGGGTTGTCATCAGTCAGAAATGACTTGAAGGCACACGACAACAGCAACAACAAAAGTGGTAAACCATTTCTGAATATTCCTTGCCTAAGGAGGGAGGGAAGAGAGATTAAAATCCAGGGAAATGAAAGAAGTAAAATCAAGAGAGTAAGTTCTTAAAGTGCATGTCCTTATGAATAAAAAATGCCCAGTGCATTTCAGAAAAATCTATATATCCTTCATCAGGGGCAGAGTTTTAAAAAGTTTTGTACATTCTGAAAATGACTGAGAAGCTGTTTCTCTGGCCATTTCTACACTAGACTGTTATAGTGCTATTATTCCACTTTCAACCTCCTATGGAATCCTGGGGTTTGCAATTTAGGGAGGGGCCTCAGAGCCCCTCCCTAAACTGAAAGTGGAATAACAGCACTATAACTGTCTAGTGTGGAAAGGGCCTCTCTTGGCTATTTCGTTTCCATTTCGTCTGCCCACTTCATTTTAATCTTTCTGGATCAGAGGAATGGGAAGATCTTCATCACCATTTGACAAAACCACATCCCTCAGTGGCTACCTATTGCCTGTTCATGCAGAAAGATTGCAGGTGGCCTACCACAGCTCACGGCCTGTGAATATGAGCTTCTACAGCACTGAAATGTCTCCACTTAGGGATTGTGCTTACTCTTAGGATTCTGCTTAAGACCAAATTGAAATGTCTCAGTTTGGAGACTGAGATGGTTCTTAAGGTTCTGCTTAGAACCAAATCCCCCAAGAGTTCATGTTTCATTTGATGGCATTCTTTTGAACAGTTCAAAGAACTTGACATTGTCCCTTAAATGCAGTTAGCTTTCCCTGAGCCTCCTTCAGATAAACAAAAAGACCTTTACAGTGTACTAAAATGTTTTTACAGAGATGTGTGACTTTTACAGTGTGTGAAGATGGCTTTATTCCCCCCACACACCCATGCTGGCAGTCTCTGATGCAGAAGTCACTCAGAACACTCCTAAAGGCAGCGTCTATACTTTTATCAAATCCCATGGAAATTGTAGATTTGTTTACTTCTACCGTCCTCAAGATCTGACTTGCAAAATGATGGATGATACTTGTGGTATATTTACTGTCAATGCATAAGTCCAGGTTTTCCCTGGCAGGGTTTTCACTTACAAGCTCATTGACAATATGACTAGATAAAGGAGGCCAGACCAGAGAGATGCCTAATTCTGTTTAATTTTATAGTTGTGTTAATTCCGAAGGTGCTCTACTTGACTTCAGTAGAGGGGAGTTCCACGTCCATAACATAAATCTGTTTCTGTAAAAGTAATCTGGTCTTTGCTGTAAGATCAGCCAAACAACAAAGTAATTTTCTGAATTATTTACATCTCAGGTTGTTAGAAATCAAGGAATCTTAGAGCCAGAAGTGACAACAGGGGCTGTCTAGTCAAACCCCCAGCCAGGCAGAAATACACAGCTAAAGCACTCTCGAAAGATGCCCATGCAACCTTTGTTTAAAGACCCCCAATGATGGAAGGGCTTTCCACACTACACTGCTATAGTGCTATTATTCCACTTTTAACATCCTATGGAATCCTGGGGAGGGGCATTTAGAATTCTCAGCCAGAGTCCTAGCCCAGCGCTCAAACCACTATATCGTGTTGGCTGTCTGACCAAAACAGAATAGAGTGGCACTGCTATTTCCCTCTATCTGGTGACTGTGTTTCTCTTAATGCAGCCTATTTGCTGTTTTCTATAAAAGTGACATTATGGTAAATCCAACTTTTCATGGATTCCTGTCAGGACTTGCTATTTGGCTCTCTGAAATTGTCAGCATTCATAAGTCACTACAAAAGCTCAGGAATTCTGACTCAAATTAGGTATTTATTTGGAGTAACATAAACATTTCTCCCACCTCTTCTCAGAAATGCTAATCACTGGACTTCTTCCTAGTATAGATTCTGGGAAAGTTACAACAACATTCCTGCTCCATTTGAAAACTCTTAGTGAATGGCTATTGCCTTACATGTTTATGTTAACAAACCATAAGAACTTGGTTCTTTTCAGTGCCAGTTTAGACCACACCTTCCCTATCTTTTCATCTCCTGAAAAGCTTAAGCCTAGAAGACAATAGGCTTTAAACTAGAAAGGAGAATGGAGTGGGTCTTTGAATCAGCACCTCTTTTGTACAAAGAACAAAAGTCTGCAAAACATTTACACTGCCCAGATGGGTTATCTTCCGGGATCCTGTTTTGAACAGTCAGTGGAATCTTTAAAAATTAGCAAATGTGATGATTGGCATTGCTAACACTCTGCAACCCAGATATCCCAATTGCTGCAACAAAAGTTTCAAGACCATCTTATTCAATGGTAGGAAGTAAAATATTACAGATTGTACATTGTATGTAATGCATTGCCTTTTAGGGAGGAGATTGAAAATCTAGCAGTGCTTCTTTTGATTTTATTGCTTTTTTTAATCGTAATGAGTAATATCTACTACCTTAAAATATTGCTTTTGGAGGCTTTTTTGGGTGATTGAGGGGACTAGCATCTATTTTATCTTTTTTTCAAAGGGGCCAACAGACTGAGTGTGACTAAAAACAGAGGTGATACTCTTTAAAAAACAATAATGTGTTTAATTTTGTTTAATTACTTCCAGATTCTGATCTTGTGAATATTTTATTGCAAGCACAAAAATTCACCAAAGCCATTTTCACTTATGCAAAGCTGTTGAGAGAATTGATGATCTATAAGCTCCGTTATGTGTTATTCATCTGAAAACAGAACTATGCTGAAAAAGGTGTCAGGCTCCTTCCTCTATCTTCTCCACAATGTTGCATGGCTCCTTTGTAGCCCCAGCTAGATGAACACATGTTAGCATGGACATCAGAGCAGAAGAAGCCTTTGCACATAAAGCTGTATATGAAGAAGAGGCTTTTTTGGAACTAGACTGCAAGGCTAGGCTTCCTCGCCAGACATCCCTGCTAACATGTGGATGAAGGTCAGGTCTTTGGCTATCAAGGAATGCTCAATAAGGAAGTATTGCTCACCCACCAAAATAAGAATTCCTAAATGAAAGTGTCATTCAGTCCCCAGATTTTTAGATTTCAATAACTTAAAACTTTACTTGAACGTTTAGGAATACAGTTTAGCCATGCAAAAAAAAAGAAGAAAAAAAAGAATCAAGCTAAATTGCCAACACACAAGAGTTTTGAGTAGAAAAGTTTTCATTTGCTCACTTTCCACAGTCCTAAAAATTTGAGGACTGAAGGACAATCTCATTGGAAGGGCCAGAATTCTCATTTGGTGGGACTCTCTTTTCTCATCCCATAGGCCCCAAGAAGCAAGGTAGCTAAAAGTAACAGAATCCAATGGCAAGAGTAAAATACATATTAACACTCTAATCAGACATCATTCTCATGCAAGGGCCTC
Organism: Ctenosaura bakeri; assembly: GCA_948474755.1. Classification (NCBI taxonomy): domain Eukaryota; kingdom Metazoa; phylum Chordata; class Lepidosauria; order Squamata; family Iguanidae; genus Ctenosaura; species Ctenosaura bakeri. The sequence goes on from CAOLHI010002923.1 coordinate 152,288, forward strand.
TGGTATGTTGTGACATCATTTTATATTTTACTTTTTTATTTTTCCAACTGAGGATATAATGATAGCTTTAAAAACCATACAGAACAAATTCAAGTTTCATAGGTGACTTTAATTATGAAAAGTTTACAATCAGTGATTCTTAAACTTGACTCTGTAAAAGTCAGTTCAGGTTTTTGGACTTCAAAGACACAGAAAGGTTTTTGGATACTACACACAGAACCTCAGACCGATAGCAATGGTACCTAAGACTTCCAGGAGATGATTTCCAGCAGCATATGAGGAGCCATGTTTGGAAACCACTCGTTTACTGGAAAATGTTTTGATGCAGACTGAAATTACATATTTTATTTTTAAAAAATTGAAAATGATTCATTAAATATACTTGTTATCTTTCTTCCTGCTTTTTTTTGTTTTGTTTTGCTACTTTGCATTCATTTAAAAGTAGCTTGTGAGACTGCAGTTCAAATTTTAAAAGCCTCACCTTTTCCCACTTAGGTTATTTTGTTGAATTTCTTTATTTCTTCACTTTTAGAACCTTCTTTTTCTCTTTCACAGAAGTCAAGGCAGTGTGCGTGGAGCTCCCATATGTTCCCTTGCCAAAGCATCAGTTAGATCATGATCTTAGAGCCAACCGGCTGTATCTCATGCCCACAGACCACATTCTGTGAAATCTATGCCCATTGCTGCTTTCCCATAGGGTTCTAAATACCACATTCCCATGGGAAGAAAAGTAACTTGAGGGGGCATTCTGAGTAGAAAAACAAGGAAAAGGCCCTTCCTCCATCACCTCTCTATTCAAAATCAGAGCCTCATTTTTTAAAATAATATTTATCCCCTCTCACACACTCACATCCCAATATACAGGGGTCTGAACAGCAACAGCAATTTGAAGAAACAATGAGTGATGAGAATATTCAATTGAAGGGAGGAATGAAAGAGTCAGTATGACTTAGCAAAGTTGATTTGACAGTAGTCACCCATGCTTTAGTTCTCACCCTCCAACATTTCATAAATGAAAACTGGGACACATGTGGTACGCAATATCAGAATGCAGTTGATAGGATAAGAATGAGGAAGAACACACAAGATACGAGAAGTAGTGGCAATTTGCTTTTGCCTGAGTCTGCAGGAAAGAGCAAGATTTCACCCCTTCCCTTTCATTTTGCCCTACTGAGTTGAGTGTAAATTCCTTTTGAACTTTGAACTCAGTTTGCAGCAAAGTAAGTCTAGGATAAAGGGAGAAAGAGAGAGGGGGAGAGAGGAACTGGGACATTTTAAAGACATGAAAAATGAAGATAACAAAGGATGAATTAGCCTGTCCCTGTCAAACTGAGACAGTTGGAGGGCATGGTGTAGTGGTCTGAGCATTGGATTATGAGCCTGGAGATCAGGGTTTGATTCCTTGCTCAGCCATGGAGATCAACCGGGTAACTTTGGGTGCATCACACACATTCAGTCCCAGAAAACCCTATAATAGGTTAGGGTTGCCATAGGTCAGAAACAACTTGAAGACACACAATAACAACGTTAGTTGCACTGCATCTTGATTACTGCCATATACTGTATGTGGGGCCATCTTTGAGTTTCTTGAAAAATGTTTGGGAGTTCAGATTGGTGCACAGCTTAAGTTGCTAACTGGTGCAGGATACTAAGATTATTTTACCCCTGTACTGAAAGACTTGCACTGGATCAGTTGCTTTCTGGGCCCAGTTTCAAGGAGTTGGTTTTAATCTTTAAAGTTCTAAGAATCTTAGGACTTGGTTATCTAAAGCAGTGGTTCTTAACCTGGGGTCCATTAATGAGCCTTCACAAGGAGTCTGCAAAACCTTGCTGCTGGACATCAACAGCACCAGCAGCAATAAGGACAAGGCAGTTGTGTGCACGCACGCATGTGCATGTGCCAAAACTGCTCCTTCAATTGCAAATGAGGGAGTAGTTTGGGCACATGCATGTACCTGCTTCTGTGTCCCTTTCATCAGGGAGGCAGCAGCAAGGGCTGTGGGCACAGTGGGACACTGGAGCAGGCAGGTGCCCAAACTGCTCCCTTGTTTGCAAACAAGAGAGCAGTTTGGGCACATGCACACACCTACTTTTGGTACTCTTTCATCAGCGACATGGCAGTGTGGGGGGTTGAGCACCAAAACTTCTCTCTTGTTTGCAAATGAGGAAACAGTTTGGGCACATGCACATACCTGCCACTGTGCCCTGCAGTTTGCAAACAAGGGAGTTTGGGCATCTACCTGCCACTGGGTCCCATGGTGCTCACACCTCCTGCTGCCACATCCCTGATGAAAGAGACACAGTGGCAGGCATGTGCGCACACCCAAACTATGACTCTAGAGAGCAGGGTTTGAATCCCCACTCTGCCATAGAAGCTCACAGAGTGACCACAGGCAAGTCATATTCTCTCAGCCTCAAAGAAAGTCAAAGGCAAAAAAATCTTGTCAAGAAACCCTCCCTGGAATGTTTGCCTTAGGGTCACCGCAAGTCAGTTTTCAAAAGGGAGAGATATGATGGCTAGAATGAACCCCCCTTGTCAGCAGCACTTTGTTGTTGTGTGCTTTAAAGTCACTTCTGGTTTCTGGTAACCCTAAAGTCACAAGGGTTTTTTGTTTTGTTTTTTCACAAGATTTTTTGAGAGGTGGTTGGCCTTTCTCTTTGCCTTCCTCTGAGGCTGAAAGAATATGACTTGTCCAAGGTCACTCAGTGTCTGAGCGGAGATTTGAATCCTAGTCTCCAGAAGTCATAAATAAATATCTGAATATTTAAATAAAGAGTTGAATATTTAAACCTTGAGTTTAGTCTTGGGGGTCCCTGGCCACAAATCATATTTACAGGAGGTCCTCATTAAAGAAAAGGTTAAGAATCACTGATCTAAGAGATCGTCTTTCTTGGTACGACAGGTACAGGAATTAAGATTTCTAAGAGAGATCCTCTTGAGAATCCCATGTCCTGCAGAGGCCTGGTTGAGGGGCACACAGGAGACACTTTCTTTGTGTGTCACTCGCAGACTGTGGATTGTGTGGTGTGTCATGCAAGGGAGCAAGTAGGGCTGAACTTTCATCAGATTGCACCTGAGCTTTTTAAGTAAATCCTGTATGCCTCTGAAATGAACTTCTAGTTTCTTAGCTTCCTGTGTGGATTATGTCTTTGAGGTTTACTGCTGACCAGAGTGTGGGGGTGGGGAAAAAGAAATCACTTGCCTTTTCAATACTACTTCTAATTTTACAATCTCATGAGAACCGAACAAATTCACACTAGTAGAAGAGATGTGCATAGCGATATTAAAAGCCATGTGTGGGCAGGACAATTTGAAGAAGGTTTAAACATGTTTAAATGTAAGTTTACTGTCTATCTTAACATCACAGTGCCTTAGTGTATCTCTCAGGATACAAAACACCGTGTTTTCCACTGAGTCATTGTGGAACTGTAGAAAATTTCCACTCTTCACTATAGACCCAGAAAAGGTTATTTCTCTGTCTCCAGGGAATAGAAAGACCACAGCTGCATCTCTTCTGGAGAAGGTTTGCCAGAGAACTGGCTAAGAGGCAAGTAAATCTGTCCTCAACTGTAATGAATCATTTCTCTCTCTGTCTCTCTAATTTCAGGCGCTGCATGAGAAAGAAAGAGGAAAAGAGATTCCCTGTTACATTGTCCTTGTACTATTTATGTTCTATCACCATCAATATGCATGGTGTTTATAGAGTGACATAAGTAAAAATAGAAGTATTCTCCTCTCCCATCTCAGTCTCCAAAAGCATCCAGATTAAAGTTGTGCAAAGCAAAAGGACTAGAAAAGAAGAACAATATGAAAAAGTCCATTGCACAAGTACTTAGTCTTAGTTTTAGGAGGGGGCCAGAACTACAATGAGGGGACCTTAAGGAAGAGGTGGATTCTGAAGAGGGCAGAGGCATCACATTTAGAGAGGCAGATTCACAAGTGCGAGAAAGGTTTGGCAGAGTTGGGATATGTGGGGAGTGTACAGCTCATGTTTTAGGCCAAGGAACCAAAGATGCATTCACAGAATTTCTCATACAGTCATTAGATACACAAAGGGGAATGAGAAGGCACTTGATAGTCTTGTTCCCCAAATGGCCATGCACTCTCTTTTTTTTCTTTCTTTTTTTTCTGCCAGTGTATTACATGGTACAGATGGACATACACATGGTGCTGGGGTTCCTACACTTATGTAGAAAATCAGGCTAATCAAGGTTCTTGCTCACATGCAAGACTCTCACCTCTGTTGCAATTATTGTGTGGGTCAGGATTCTTTCTACTTAATGCTGAACTTTGCAACCACCAAGGCTAGTAGGTACATCAGGATTTGGGGACAAGGACCGCAGGTAGGTCCCTGTTCCTGCTTGTATGTTCACTGAACATGTATAACAGAGAGAGACCAAGAGAAGGAAGTAGTCATCTGAGCATCACTGATCAACATTCACTGACCTATACATCAATTAAATAAATGATTTTTTTTATGTAGGGGAAAGGGTACATATTAAATTCGATACAGACTCAATCATATTGAAATTCAACCTATTAAAATAAATGGAACTTAGGTTAACCAATTATTCATTTTGATTTTTAAATTTCTAGCTCTCTAGTCAGTGGGAATAAAGAAAAGCTATGTATCTCAGCAAGATAAAAATCAATACTTTTAACTTATCTGCTACCTACCTTGCTTGTAGCAACCATCTTACACAGCTGCAAAACAGCACACACCAGGCAATCCATCAGACTGGATTTTTGGACTTTGTTTTTTTTCCCTTCATTTCCTAATTTTTCTGTACCATCCTGCCTTACAGTAAACTCAAAAGCACACACCACGGAAGTTCCAGCAAATTTAAAAACTCACACATCTGTGCTATGATTGTGATACTTTAGTGGTCCTAATAAAAGATTTTTCCATTTTTTATTTTGTTTCTGCTTATGAAATACACAGTTGATTTGTTTTTATTTGATTTCTGTAAGTCTGCTTGTAGTATGACTAAGTCTGGATCCAATTCACTGGCGTTATATAGTCTCCTGTGAATCTCCATATCGGGCATATCAGGCTATAATCCCAAGTGTGAGACTATTTATGTATTTATTTAATTGATGTATAGACCATTTACTGTATCTTGAAGGGGAAATATCAAAAAGATTTACAATGTAAAATAAAGAAGTAGGCCCTCTCAGACTTACCTGGGGAAGTTTGCTGACTTTGGCACTGCTGGCCACCATGATGAGCCACCATTTTATGATCAAGCTGGCTTCTTTTTCCCAGGCTTCTTCATTGTTTTTGTGGGATTAGAGGACACAGCCAGTCAGTATCAGAGGAAGTAGGTGCCTCCATGGTGCTGGATGTTGAGTGGAAGGCTTCCCTCTGGTATGCTGGAAAGGTACAGCTTTGGGAGACTTCACTCTGCAAGGCAGTTGGGCCTTAACTGTCTTCCAACCCTCCCACTGTTTGATTTTAATTCTAATTTGAAGCTATTTTTAATGCACGTTATGGTCATTGTTACTCCTTTTCAGTTACATACAATACTTTGACACAACTTGGATGGTATAGCATGAGGCAAGATTCATTAGAAGTGGGAAAAGCAGGGTTTGAAACTATCAGTGCTGGGGGTCCTCACTCAGGGCAGTAAGGGGGAGGTGTTCAGGGTAGTGCCCAGCTTGGGTACAGGGCCTTCCTTACCCTCAGATGGCAATGAACCAAACAGTGATGATATACCTAAGTGGCTTTCAAGGGCCATCTCCACATGACTTCCTGTTTTGGGTCCGGAGATGGGTTTTCCAATGCACTGGGTCATTTCATGGCTAGATCAGAACACCGAAGCTATGCTTCATGCCAGACCAACTTGTATAGCTGTGATCATATTAAAGTTATAGCCAGTGCTCCTCCAACCTTGAGTGTGTGTGTTTGGTGGTGATGGCAGCTCCCCTTGACAACCAGCTGTTAGCTGCTTGGCCAGAAGACTTTAAAATACAAAATATCTTTTTAATGTAAAGATCCTCCTCAACTTTGCTCGGTGATGGAGGGAAGAGGAAATGAAGAATGTCTGGGACTGCATCTTTCCCCTTATAACCCTATCTCATGAGATTTTACACACATTTCTCTAATTGTTACTATTATAAATGCTTAGTTATGAAAACAAGTCAACATCCCACAGTGAATAATATATATGTACAATCCACAGAAGACATATTTTCCTTCCATTAATGTCTAAGGTGAGTGTGGAATAGAATTTTCAAATATGATATGATGCAGGAACAGTAAAATTACAGTAATATGAATCTGATTAAAACTGAGAGAGTTTGCAATGACTTCATGAGTTTGATGAAAACTGCCGTTCCAGAAGGGAAAAGCAAGATGAGCACTTGGTGCTCACCAGTCTTCCTTAATATATATATATACACATACACACACACACACACACACACACACACTGCATATACACACACATGCGCGCACACATACAAGGTATTTGTGTTTTGGTACAACAGGGGAAATCTTTTTAGTGATGAAAAGAGAATTCCATAATATTACAGATCACTTTGTTAAACCCCAGCCAAGCATGTTTGAAAGTGTTTGTTGGTCTCTGCTGAATTGGATGAGAAGTGTATACATATGCATGGGCCATTACAAATTAAACATATCAAAGTACGCTCAGTGATAGAATCCAGCCTTGCTTTCAAGTGACATTTAAATGAAGACCTCTTTTATAAATAGGGCTATCATTTTATAACAATTGTTCATAACATCATCATAGCTCTCTTCTAAATTCTGATGATTCAGTTATTAAGTTCCCAATTGAAGCCAAGAATTCTTGGCACTCACTCATTTTTTTAAAGAAAAAAATCTAGCATTTCCTAAGGCCTCTCAGTTTTGGCATCAAACCTCAGAGTAAGCTAAAACTTAAGGTTTCTTTTAAAAGTGTTCTTTTAAAATTCTTTATGCTTATTAAAGGAAGATGTGATTTCAGCACCAAAGTCCTTGCTTTGTTAATTAGCTAGAAAATATGCTGGAGAAGTTTACGTAATGTATAGGATGATCCAGTGATGATTTAATGTTCCAAGTGGCACAGATTTATATATTAAATCCTTTCTGTGGTGGATTAAAATGAGTAGGTTTACACACACACAAACACATGCTTTTGGGAAGTATTTTCCATAAACAGAGCTGTTGTTTATTACAAAGGGTGGGTGAAAGTTGCAGTGTTCAGGAATGATATGTATAACAACCCTGAAAAGAAGCATTGCATAAGGAAGGGTAGGCTATTGTGCTGGAGGTGGGCATTTTTCACTCCACTCTATTCCCACCTGGACCCCCATCAGAATGTAGCATCACTCTGAAAGTACATGGCATCATTTTTGGATTCATTTTTGTACAAATTGAGGGGGGTATGCTGGGAACAAGACTACAATATTTTTGCAGAAGTTTTGAGTGGGAAATTATGTCACTTGGGAAATTAAAAAAAGAAATGGAAGGGTCTTGAGTATCAGGGGAAGGTACTGAGGAGGCTTCATGGATCATCCTGGTACAACTGGAACTGTGGTAAAGAATCACAGCCAGTATGTTTTGGAGAGGTGACTTGGCAACAGAGTTAGCAACAACTCTTCGTTCAGAATGTGTTGGTAGGGCATTAAATGAAGCTGCCTTCTGGTAGCTTGTGACCCCCCCCTTGTTCAAATAGGTGAGCTGGTCTCTGGTTTGTTTCCATGTCCAGTTCAAATTACTGATCCTAAAGTCCTCTATACTTTGGCACTGAGGGATCACTTTCTCTATTATGAATGTCACTTCTGGCTTCAGTTATTATAAAGTGTTACTTGAATCCTGATGGTTCATTTTATTTGGCTAAGGACAAGACTTTCTCACTAGTCATGTCTGAGCTCCATAACTGACACTTCCTCCTACACAAATAACTTCCTCTTTAAAAAAAAAAAAGAAGAAAAGAAAAGAAGAAGTAAGGCCTTTGAGTAAACAACAGTAACATAATGATAGCCAAGCTACATCAGACCAAAGATTTATCTAATATGGCATTCCATGACCACAGCAGCAAACCAGTTGACCATGGAAAGTTCACAAGGAGGACATGAGTTCAATAGCACCCTTCATGCTCCTCCATGAGTATACAGATGCATCAAGCCTCTTTTGCATTAGATAATATATTCTAGTTTATTTATTAAAATGTTTATATCTTGTCCTTTATAACTGGGTATCAGGGTGACAAACAATTTAAAACACTTCCAGATTAAACCATAAATTATTAAATAAGACAAAAAGTATATTAAGCAAGACATTAAAAGCTACAACAATTGAATGCTTCGAAGTAAATTAGTCCCTAAAAGCTTCAGGACAAAGCCAGAAAGAAACTAATGTTGATACCAGTAGGATTACCAAAAGAAGAGTATTTCACAATTGCGGGAGGGGCACAACTGAGAAGACCCTCTCTTATATCTTCCCATCTTGTATAGCTCCCACTTGAGGAAACATTGAGGACCCTCCACAGACCATGATTAGTAGTTACTAATAGCTTTATTCTCCATGAAACTGTCAAATCACCAGTTAAAGCCATTGAAAGTGGTGGTTCTCATTGTTTCTTGTGGTAGTGAATCCCATATTTTGACTGTGTTCGCTCTATGAAATAGAACCTTCTTCCATCTCTACTGAACCTCCCACCACTCTGCTTAAATCTATGTCTCCACCCTTTTTTATTGCTGCCTCATAATTATGCTTGTAAGTTCTTTTTATTGTTGAGTTTACGGGAATATATTTTTATTAACATGCTTTTATGGACTATGCTTTACCTCACCATTTTTAATTGGCTTTTGCTGTTAATTAAATTCTGTGGTGGCTATGTTGTAAGCCACTTTGGATTATTTTAGGACTACATTTCAGAAAACAAAAACAAAAAACCCAACCCCAAAATAAATAACTTAATATTAAATTAAATAAATAAATAAACTTAATATTAAATACTTATTTAAAAACCATTTAAAATATTTGCTTTGCCCAAACATGTGACATTAGCTCTCTATTATGTGGCACAGTGTTCCCAAACTTGATAATGTAATTTTAAATCAATTACATTTCTACTAGCTAGTAGCGAGAATTCTGAGTAGCTAGATCTCATTATACTTGCAGTTTTTTAAAAAAGTTAACAGTTTTATGGTGTCATTTCTCACAAGTAACTAAAATAGTAGAGCCAGTGTGATGCAGTGGTTGGAGTTTGGGACTAGAGCCATTTCCGCACGAGGCTGTTATAGCGCTATGATTCCACTTTTAACATCCTATGGAATCCTGGGGTTTGCAGTTTGCCAGCCGGCCCCTCCCTAAACTGCAAACCCCAGGATTCCATAGGATGTTGAAAGTGGAATCATAGCGCTATAACAGCCTCGTGTGGAAATGACCTAGGACTTCAGGAGAACAGAGTTCACATACCTGCTCTGCTGTGGAAACTCACTGACTGGCTTTGGGCAAGTCACCCTCTCTCAGCCTCAGAGGAGAGCAATGATAAAGGAGAGCGATCTTGTAAAGAAAACCCCATGACAAGTTTGCTTTAAGGTTGTCGTAAGTCAGAAGCAACTTGAAGACACACAACAACTAAAATGTTTACTTTGAGTAACTTTTATGTTGGAAGATATTGGCCTTTGGTATAAAACATACCCTCCTCCCATGCACTTTGTTGGTCCATTAACATCCACGACAGAAAAGAGTCAGCAGCAGGATGCAGAGAGTGACCAAAAACTGAACTATGTGGTCTTCTTCCTACCCTTGTTTAATGAGGCTGCATATCTATATCTATAAAAAGTAATTAAAATCTGCAGTCATGGCTTAAAGAGAGTGGAGTAATCTACTTGTTAAGTTATAGTCATAATGTACTACAGCTACCCCTTCTTACTAAGGTGCTTGTAACTAGTTACTTCTATGCTTTGTACTGTTCCCAGGATGTATCACAAACACCACTGTGATGACCCTTGAAACAACTAGACTATTTCTTACAAAATTCTTCCTTCTTAAAGGTCTTCTCTTTGTTTAATTGCTAGTTGTTGAGTACAGGAAACCACCTCCTCTGCTCTTCCTTCTTCTAGTAATTTCCCAAGAGACATATCTATTCGTTTAACAACACTAAATAATAGTACATTGTGCAAAAGTGAACACTCCTATTCTCTTCTCAAGAAAGCAGCGTGTAGTCTCCTGACAGTCCCTTTTGAATTCAGCTTTTGGTGAGGATGTGAAAGGAGAAATTGGCCATCAAACAAATAAGTTATCTTCCTGTATTTTTTGGTCTCTGCACAAGCAAGTCAGACTAGATGTTCTATTACAGTTTACTGTAATTCATGAGTATTTATCCAATAAAGGATTTGTCTATTGCTTTGAATCCCTCAAAGAAGTATTGCTAAATTCTTGATGTTTCCTTGGTTTCTATGTAATAGCTAAACCATTTTTAGTGTTCTTAGTAAATAGATTGCAAGAATTGTTCATTAAAGATTAAAGCTGCTACCAGTTATGGTTCCCTGACAAGTGTATTTATACACTGCACTCAGGGGTGTAACTACATGTACGTGTCTGTGTAAGGGTATTGCCCTCTCCAATAAGAATCACACTTTCCCACATGAATATTTCCTTCAGTCCTCAAATTTCTAGCATTGCAAAGGGTGAGACACTGAAAATCACTCATGCCTAGAATTTTATTTATGTTGTGTTCCCTTTCACTTGGTCACTTTTCTTGCCTTTTTTCTTGGGATCCTTAAACTACATTTCTAAATGCTCAACTACAGTTTTTAAGTCACTACAATTCCAGAAATTTGGGGGCAGAAGAAAAAATTCCTGGGAAGCAGAATTCTTATTTGCAGGGCCAATATCCCCATTTCCCCCTCCTTATAGCTACATCCCTGACTGTACTGTATTTACAGTGTGGATGCAGCAGAGATATGATATGCAGCAGAGATCAAGCCTTGGGGAGAGGTGAGTAACAAATAAAAATGTATTATTACTAGTAGCAGTAACAATAGCAGTAGTGGTACACATGAGATTTAAAGAATGAAATTAGTCTCAGAGCACGCAGGTTTATTTGCATGAGTGACGCCAGAGGTCAGATGCTACATGATAGCGAAGATTTTACAGAGCTTTAGCTCAGTAAGTATAACAACTCTTCTTTATGAGGATATCAAAGATATTAAAAATTCACTCCAATATGCAAAAAAACCCACAAAGAACTCCTAACAACAAAACAGGACTGCTACAACCCTCTACAAGTTGCATCAAACATAGAACTTGAACATATAATAGAACATTGTACATTAAAGATTCAGGAACCAGTTTATTATAATCCTTTTCCATAAATATTGCCACTGTAAAGGCTGTGTTATATGCTTGATTTCTTCCATAAAGTGCATGGTTTTAAAAGAGTTTACCTTTTTAATCTGTTTTTGTTTGTTAAATTGTTTAATATAGTCTTAGTCTGTTTAAATTAATTTCATTGACTTAAGATTTTACACTATTTTAAACAGTTTAAATTGATTTTATCCATATACTACCCTTTATCCATATACTACCCATATACTACCCTTGAGATCTCAAGATAAAGGGTGTGGTATAAATATTTTAATGAATACATTAGTACATTATCAAATAAATTAATACATTTATAAATAAACCTTAACTAAACATCTTGCATTTCTTTTGCTTTCCTTTGATTGGATTCGTCTTCTGTCTTTATTTCTTTGTGGAAGTTTCCTAGATGCTATTTGCAACAATAATCAAGGCACTGAGGAATAACACTTTGCGCAGTGTTCTTGGTAGGGATGGAAAAATTATTAAAAATTTTTAAAAAAAAAATGGGCAGAAAAAAATATGCCTTTCATGTATTGAGGAACTCTGTTGAGAAGAATCCTGGACTAATGAGACCCTTTGCAGTTCAGGACTTTTTCCTCACAAAATTTGCATGTGATTCTTTTGTGTAGGGAACAGAATTTTCTGCACAGAAAATAATACTTCTGCATAGAAAAAGCTGTTTCTTGCACAGAAAAAGACTTATTCTATACAAAGTTCACACATGTTAACTTGCACAGAAAACATGGTATTCTGATCAAGAAACAGCATTTCCTGCACAGAAAATAATATTTCTGCACACCAATGGTGCACGTTTCTGATTTTTTTGCAGAAATAAGTCCTGCATTGGAAATAACTTTTGAAAATTGAGTGTTTTTCAAAAACTTTCTCACAACAGGAAGAAAATTGTTAAAATTACTCATTTGAGAAGATAATTAGTGAAGAATTACGTCCCTGATACTCACATTGATTGCATTGCTCCCAATAGGCATAATTTCCTGGAATTTATCTTTCTCTTTACCTTGTTTCCCATGAATACTAGCAAGCACATTAAACTCAATAGGCACAAAAAGAGAATTTAAGGTGATAGTATAGTGTTGGCAGTACTCTGAGACTTAATGTGCTGGGACTTGTTAAAAGAGATAGTAGTTTTCACATCCTGATCAGGCACAGTCATAACTCTGACTCTGGAGTCATAAGATCCAGACACAGGCCATTTCCACACTAGACTTTTATGGTGTTATTATCCCACTTTCAAGATCCTATGGAATCCTGGGGTTTGCAGTTTAGGGAGGGGCCTTTAGAATTCTCAGCCAAAGAGCTCTTTGGGCCACAGAATCAGAGTGCTAAAAATTCCAAGAATTTACAACTCCTGATATAGATAAGCTTTCTAGGTTAGATATGCTGGAGGCTGAGAAAGAGGGGCTCCTCCTCCCCAGCAGGAGGTTGAAGATGTGGTGTAGCCATTTCCTAAGCATACAAGAGATAAGGAGAAGTTACATTGGTCTCAGAGGCTCTTAAGTAGGAGATACTGGCCCTTTTCACACAGGGCTAAAAAAACGGTGTAGAGCGACCTCTGGCGGAGGTCGTCTACACCGTAACGTGGATTGGGGCGGACTACTTTTGTGTAGTTCCACACCCCAATCCGCACAGGGGCGACCAGAAGTGGTGGCGCCGCGTGCTTTTTGAAAACCACTTTTCAAGTGGTTTTTAAAAAGCACGGGGCGTGCAGCCCCGTGCAGCCCCGTTGCAGCGCCCGGTGTGGATTTGCAGGCACATGCAAGTGTGTGCCTGCAGACCGGCTGGGGGGTGGGCTTCCGGCTGGTGAGCTTCTCTGGTTGGCGGAGAGCCTCCGCCAGCCGGAAGCTGCCATTTTGGACGCTGAAGGACTCCGCAGGACGCCACCGCGTGTGGAGCAGCAAACTCGCGCTGCTCCACGAGGTAAGCTCCGTTTTGGCATGTTTTCGGGCGTGGCTTACCTCCACGAGGTAAGCTCCGTTTTGGCGTGTTTTCGGGCGTGGCTTCCTCTGCGTGTGAAAAGGGCCACTGGCTAATTAAGCACATAGTATCTTGAGGCACCTGGCTATAAATATCCCAGCAGCTCACTGGCAATTTTGTTGTTTACAACCATCTTTCTTGGTGACTATCAGTACTCTTTGGCATACTGTGTGCTCTGGACCTTGGACTGGCTACTATTTATGATTTTTTTTTTTTACTCCTTGCTAGTTTTGTTTATTTGGTTTACTGACTTGACATGTGGCTCCTGGACCAGCTGACAACTACTCTCTTGTTTCTCCCGTCATCCTGCTGGATAACCTGTGACTCACCTGGATTGGCTTTGTTAACTGACAACCCTTGCATTCTAACCACCTGCTTCCTGGGACACTTACTGACTGATGCATAGGACAGGCATGAGTATCAATTATATACATATAGTTACAAAGCTAATACAGTTAAGCTTAACTACACATAACCAGACAAGTTATGACGTGTCAGTTCAAAACAACGCATGGCACTCTATGGGTAAGGTTCAGTTCTGAAACAAATGTAACCAAGAGATACCATATAGCTTCAAAATTATTTTATACATTATAAGTCAGAAAAGTCAGATTTTTTTTCCAATGGGGGCAGTTTCCAAACTGTGTCTAACCATCTGTGAAATGATAGGCCCTGCAGATTTCTCCAGGCTTTCACAATTTCAATTCTTTCCACACTGAGGAGTATTGAGGATAAGTTTTAATTTGTGTCTTAAGAAACTGGCAATATCAATAAAGGTTCATTCATTTATTATTTGGTTTGTCATTTGCTTAACTTTATTAAATAATTCATTAAATAATTTCTTTCCAGATCTAATTATTTTAAGACATGTGATCAAATTTTCCTACCGCCCCACAAGTCCTCAAGCATTTTTTCTCATATGTGTGTGTGTGTGTTTATATATTGCTTAAATCAGAGCAGCATGCAGGTCTATTTTTGCCTCCCAGGGACAAACATTTTAGCTCCCCAATACCCTCTAGGCATAGGCATTTTCACCCTGATTTGGGCCAATTCAGGCTCAAAGGAGGACTTTTTAAAAAATCAGAAGTGAACAAGATTTGACCTCCAGGTCACTTCCAGCTGTGGAAAAAGGCCTCTCATGGGCCCAAAATGGACTAGATCCTCTAAACAAACAAACCCCCCCTCGCCTAGCAGTAGGCATTAAGGTGCATTTGTGGGGAAAAATTGGTGGGAGCTCAGGTTTAGACATTTGCATGAAAGAGGCCAGAGGTGAAATGCTGCATGACAGTGCAAGTTTTGCAGAGCTTTAGCTCAATAAATACAATGGGCCTTTTCGCACGTTACCTGCTCACGGAGTGGGGGGTGCCATTTGCGCAAGCAGCCTCTTGCGCGAGGCACTCACATTGCCCCTCTATTCTATCACAGCTGGGTTTCCGGTCATGCGCTAGAGCCCCGCCCCTTCCTTCCGCCGCGCAGTCTGGGAGCTGTAAGCTGCGCTAGGGGAAGGAAGCGCGACCGCTCCAGCTCACCAACGCACTGCACACAGGTAAATGCACGAGGGCACCACGAACGTTGTGCGACCGCGCAGTATTTTCGGCTTAGAGCCGAAAATAAGAAAATGCATATGCACCCTGCTTTAGCCTCCTGAGCGTCACGTGAGTGAGAGTGCGTCGTACGGACCGACGCTCCCATTCATGCGACGCTCAAAGGGCACTCGCGCAAAAAAAAAATGCGTGTGAAAAGGGCCAATGACTCTTCATGAGGATAATGCCTAATGCTGAGCTAGGCTATTGGTCCCTATAGCCCATTATCATCTATTCCAGTGGTTTTCAACCTTTGATCCTCCAAATGTTTTGGACTTTATCTCACAGAAGTTCCAGCCAGAGTGGCCAGTGGTCAGAAAACATCTGGCTAAGCAAAGTTTGAGAACCACTGGCCCATTTTGATGCTGTTGTCAATGCCACTCTAGGGATTTAGGAAGGCTCCTCTCTTAGCTCTAGCTGGAAGTCCCTGCCTGTTTCCCAATGAAATGCTAAACAAGCTTGCTCAGCTTCCAAAATCAAATGAGATGAGGTGTGTGCAATGAGGGTGATATAATGGTATACATATCTGAACTTTGTTGTCTTCATCTCACAAACTCATTGGGAGAAGTATTCCCAACCATATCTGTGTCTGAATAAAATAAAGCTGGATGGGGCCTTAGGTGTGGCCGTGCCTTTTCCCAGAGACTTCAAAACCTTGGCATGAAGAGATAATATCAACTCAACCTACACAGTATACTTGCAACCAGTAACTTTCTTAAAGGAAACTAGATTTCCTGGCAGGCTTTCCTCCTTCTAAAATGATAAGAGTAGCTAGTCATTGCTCCCTTTCTCTGTTTAGGTACTTAAAAGTTAGAGATTTTTAGAATAATCTGCAATACTGTTTTCCAGAAAGAATGGGAAAGAGCACTTCTGTGATTCACTTTTCTTCTCACAGATAGATCTCCAGCCGCTCCTTCTGCCAGTTCCAATCACTCCAGTTTTTCTATTATTTCATTTCTATCTGGCAGTTTTTACCCATCAAATTCTTTCAAGATGCTTGGGGTGAGTTGCATCGTACCCCTCTCACCCATTCATTCATATTATATAAGTGTCATTTTATATGTTCCATTATCCTCAGCTGAGACTTTTCTTCATCATGGTTTTTTACCTTGCTTTAAATTACCTTGTGACAACTTTCCTTCTCTGACATGATGGAAGCCTCAGTTTGCTTCTATAGGAATTCCAGGGCTGGTTCAATCATTAGTGTGTGTGTGTGTGGGGTCACTTCAGGTGGCTCCTCAGGTGGAAAGTAGTGGATGTCATGAAAGGTTAGCAAATGGTTGATTTTCCTTTATTTTGCAACTACTTTTTCTGCAGTGACCCTCCCTGCTCACACCACCTACCTTTGTGCAGAGGTTGGCCAGGGAATGTCTGCTTGTGGAGCTGCACCCAGATGTATGCAGAAACAGACATTATCCAGGACTTCATTAGGTCTTCTGGAGAATCCCAAGGAGTCCAAGAGGATTAAGTAATCTAATTGTAGTTTTACTGCTGGGAAAAAGCAGAGGAGTTTATGAGATTTTCTCTCTCATCTTCCAGAACAAGTGCTCTCTTTATGGCATTATGTCCCATGGCTTGGATGAAGACATTTACTGCTCTTCCTCTGGGCTAACCCATTTTTGATAGTTTTTTTTGGGGGGAGGGAGCTCTTCAGAGATCTAAGTGCACATAACACCCTGTTGCAGGGGTAGGAATTATGCCTCCTCCTAGATGATACTGTCCTGCAGGTCCCAGCACTTTTAGTCAATATGGTCAATGGTGAGGAATGTTTGAAGTTGCAGTTCAACAACATCAGGAAGCCCACATGATTCCCAGATATGCTGTAGTGGTATATCATAATATAGCACTAGGTATACAGCACGTCACATACTCTCAGCCTGAGAAAACCCTATGATAGCTTCACTGCAGCATCGCCATAAGTCGGAAACAACTTGAAGGCACACAAAAACAAGACAGCACTTTTGCAGTACAAGATTATCAAGTTTATTCATTCTTCAGTCACATTGACTACAACTGAGTTTAGGAGTGCAACTTCAGAGGACTTCCCTTTCCTTTTCCTTTCAATTTTCCTTTTGGTTTTCAGATCATCTTTGGGCAACTGCATCTATTTCAAGCTATTCTCCCCATTCCTTTTAAGCACTAGTGCTATTATGCTGCTACTATGACACCTGAAAAGCTTCTGCCTAGTTTTTTTTTCAAGTTCTTTTTATTCATCAGTAACAACATAAAAACAAATACAAAAACAAATGCCTATTTTCTAATTTTTTGGTGAGTTAACTCATCTGTCTACAGGACACCGCTTACTAACTCTACGACTGGAAAATGCAAGATTTATATTGTTAACTTTTTTTAGATTTTTATTTTTCTACTTCTTTTTGATAATTTTTCTAAAGATTAAAATAACAAAAAAAATTCTTCTCTGAGACTTGATTTTAGTGCCTCTTTTCTTCTTCTTCTTCTTCGGTAGCATCTCAGGTTTTGTGTGTATGTGAGTGTTTGTGTGAGTGTGTAACTGTCTTTCAGGACTTAAAGCCCTCACAGAGGCCCTTTCTGCACAGCATTTGCCATGCAAAAGGGCCCCTCAAGCGTCACACAATTGTGAGGAGTGATCTGCACGACGTACTCACAATTGCGCAACACTCCAGGGTAGGGCAGGTGCTGCTCGCACACTTTTTCATTTTTGGCTTTGAGCTGAAAATTGTGTGCAATCACGCATTGTTCCAGGGCCCCACATGCACTTGCTGTGTGTCCGGAGCCTCCAGAGCTGTGGCGGTCATGCTTCCTGCCCCAGCGCAGCCTGGGAAATTTCCAGGCTGTGCTGCAGAAGGAAGAGGCGGGGCTCTCGCGCTGCCTGCTTGGGAGCAGGCAGCTCATGCAGAGCTGAAGCAGCGGGGACGTGAGAGCGTCTCGCTGGAGGCTGCTCGCGCGATCCCTGGACCCCAGCACCAAAAAAAGGTAAGGTGCGGAAAGGGACTGAGTGATGCATAGACAATAACTAAAACATAATAATATAATACAAATATAAAATCTTCATTCTTAAAATATTTTATGTATGTATTTATTAAATTGATTCTGTTGTTGTTGTTGTTGTTGTTGTTGTTGTGAGCCTTCAAGTTATTTCTGACTAATGGTGAATTTATCAGAGGTTTTTCTGGGGCTGAGAGTGGATCATGCCTAAGGTAACCCAGTGGGTTTCCATGGCAAAGCAGAGAATCACACCCTGATCTCCAGGGTTGTAGCCTAATGCTCAAAACATTACAATTTCCCTGTACTCGCTCTTGATTGCTTCTAACCTTCCCTATATCAGCAGATTTCTGTACAGGGAACTGTCAATTATGTTCCTTTATAAATAATCTAAAATATTATCAATGCTATTTAAATTTAAAACAGCTCAATGCACACGAAATATGTTGATGTATCTCCCTCCTATGGATTTTCCTGTGTTACTTTTCCTTCATTCGTGCCTTACGAGATGCTTTCTTTGTTGCAGTTCTAACAATACGTATTTATGAGTTCTGCTCAGCAGTACATCCTGTGGAGTCCAATAGCTCTTGCTTCCAGGTAAGAGGGTATACGATTGCAGCCTACAGCTGTTTCCATAGCTCTTCTGGCTTTCCTGTTCTACCATGGCCTTGTCTACTGTGACCCTGTCACACTGATTCATAGGCCTGTGACAGATTTCCCAAGCTGACATTTTTCCTCTGGGATCTACTTTGCCCTTTTGCTATCAGGATTTGTCAAGATGAGCACGCCAGTATTACTCACTGCGCTGAGTTAAAACTGAGGCATCCCTACTATGTAATAATAATTTAAAAAAAACTAATCAAAGTGAGAAGAGGTAAGGGAAGTAAACATTCAGACCAAAATCCCAAATGCAATCTTTTCTTCAATCAGTACAAATTTGTAACAATTAGCATGATTTGGTCATTATCTTTACCCACCTTAATTTTCACATTATGTATAATTGCTCCAAATAATATTTTTGAAGGGTTTTAATACATGCTGTACAATCATTTACCGGTGGTATAATTAGAGGATTGCAGTAGATGACCTTTGAGGTTCCTTTAACTTAATGATTCTGAATTGTTCAGAATCTTCCATATCAGACAGAAAAATCCACCTTCATTCTTTTGTCCCCACATGCAACCATACATACACATGGACACCATGTTGTTGAGTTCCTTAAAGTTGTTTCTGACTTATAGTGAAACTATCATGGTGCTTCCTTGGTAAGAATTGTTCAGACAGAGTTTGCCTTTGCCTTCCTCTGAGGCTGAGAGAGTGTGAATTGCCCAAGGTCACTCAGTGGGTTTCCATAGCCAAGCAGGGATTCAGATCCTAGTTTCTAGAGTCTAATGCTGAAACCATTACACCATGGTGTCTCATGGAAAACATGCACTAATTCATAATCTGAAATAGGAATATGTAACTCATATTAACAATTCTGTCTGGTTTATTTCCCCTGCACAAATTACCCTCTGATGAATCGCAACAGCGAATGATCTTAAATATGAGTGCTGCAGTTGCTTTGCTATAAGAATGGATGAAAACATTTTAATGATAGGCTGCAGCCTGTACTAATGAGAACATTTAATTACAGATTTCAGCACTGTCTGGCTCCTGAGGTTTAGGAAACAATTGTGACATCCTAATGTAGGTGCATCACCAATCATGTCTCCTTCTCCCCAGTTTAATAAATGTCAATGTGTGGTAGAGACTGGTAAACTCCGACCTCCCCCTCACACATACATACACTCTTTTCAGACTACCAGGTTTTCAGTGAAAGGTCAAGTGTCTGTGTCTTCTTGGAAATGTAAGCATCTAGGGATAGTTGACTCACTACTGGGGATATATCTTCCAAATATGTTTGCTGATGAGCTTATTTTTCCTTCCTTAAACATCTTGCATGAGACGTTATAATCTAAAGCCAAAGTCCCTCACACACACACTCGGGTCTCAAGGCACTGGCTGAAGTCATAGTTACTGTGCTTCTCCTGATTTCTAAGCAGGGAAATAAATTTCAGAGCACATAGTACTGGGAGAGAAGAATATTTGATTTTTGTGAGGAAGCTATAAAACTTGGGTACCACTCTCCACCCATTTCTAGTCAGTTGGGTTCCCCTCTGGCCAGAGTTCTCTCCATGACTTACATTTGAATAATTTGAGTCTCTGCCAGCATGAGTACTTTCTTAGATGATGAACAAGGAGATTAACATCCAGTACCTCCTTGCTCAAGGTCTTGCCTCCATTGGTATAAAAGCAGCAGCACAGTGCCTAGGAATAGTTGTGTCCCAGCAAAAACACCCACTAATTTTTTACAAGGGCGTACCTGCTGCCACCTGGCTGCCATTGTGAAGCCAGGAAAAAAAAGAGCAGCTTTTAGACCTCCATTGTAGGTATGCTGGTGGAGCTTTACGCTCCACTAGCATTAAATGTGATCTTAGCTTCTGGCTCAGCAGGAAAGTATTTATGTGCACGTTGAATAGAAAAGCAAGAGGAGGGAGCAGAAAGAAATGGTGGGCACATGCCTTTTGGTCCATCATGCTGTTTGAACAAGGGAGGGAGTTAACTACTAACATTGCAACTCATGAGCCCTGTTGTTCTACCAGGCCTGGTAGCTGCAGTACAAGGTCTGGAAAAATGTTCTCTTGGGTCTGGCAGTGAGTTTCCCATAAGCCTCAGCAGACGCAGAAGGTCTGTCCCCCCCCCCCCACACACACCATCTGTCTTGTAGGCAAAGGCCCTGTGGGGTGCAATCCCTAGTGGGAACTTTATTTTTCCTGGTTCTTGGAAGCCATATTGCTTGGTTAGCTGAATTTTACCCAGATTCTGAGTACATTTACCAAGAGAGCTCTCATGACAATTTCCACAATTAGCTGACCCAGAAGCAGTTGCACATCTTCCAACTGTCCTGATTTAGCAGGGACAGTCCTGATTAATCCTCTGTCATTCCACTTTTGCAGCTGCTTTTGAAATGTCCTGCTTTCTCTTGCTTCCTTCTACTTCCCTTCTTTTACATGGTATTTACTTCAATTGGTGCAGATTGAGTTCCAAATGCAAAAGTACTTTGCACTCAATTGACCTAGCAGGGAAGAGAGGAGCTGAGGAGGCAATGTCTTTCTGTTCCCAGTAGGCTCAGGCAAAAGTAAACTGCTGCATCTTTTTTGAGCTTTGTCTGCTCTTCCTCATTAATTATGTTTGCAACCTTCACAATACTGTGATGGTGCTTGGCAACACATGTCCTGGGTTTCATCTGTGAAAAGCTGGAGGATATGCAGTCAACCAAATCATGCTTTCCAAAACCTTTCTTGCCCTGCTTCTGTGATATCAAAGGGATCCAACCCTATGACATAACAAGGACATCATAAGGACTTGTCCCAAAATCTCAGGAAGTGTAATGCTGCTGAACTTGACAATTCTACATGTAAATAAAATTTCTGGAGTAATATACAGTTGTTATTGTTGCTGCTGCTGTTATTGATGATGATAATTGAAGCTGGAGGTTTCCACTTCCATCTGCAATGACACCCTGCACACAGCATGTATCTCTGTTTGGGGAGTGGCCAGGCAGTATCTCATTGTTTTCCTGCAACCAGATGCATGAAGAAGCAGGTACCCATATTCCAGACCCCTAAGTAGTCCAAGAGAAGTATGTCATCTTTTTTTGTCCAGCTGTCTGAATCCCCACTCTGTCTCAGCCACTAAATGGCCACTGGGAAGATGTAGGCAAAGTTTTGTCAGGCAAGCAGCATGGAGATATGTGGCATGAGCAGGAGGCTGTTGCAGACAAAGATGTTGCATGCCTCCCTCTGCAATGATCGAAAGAGATAGTGTGTCGCTGAAGAAATTTTACTCCCAAGCTTAGCAGCATCCTCTTCAACAGATAATGTTCATGACAAGAGGTCCCATAGTTCAGTACAGGATCTCAAACACCTGTACCAGGGATGAAGAACCTTTTCCCTACTGATACTCTCTGGCCTACAACTCACATAACACCATTCAGCAAAGTCAATGGTAAGGAGCAGTGAATGTTACTGTCCAAAACTTCTAATAGGCAAAAGGTTCCCCAAACTGTATTGTGTATAATTGTAGGCTTGGATGGCTCCCAACTATGGTGGTCACATCAAAAAGTGGGCAGGGCCTCTCCATCTTTAAATGTTGTGTGGAAAATGGAGTAGTTGGGTTTTTTTTGTATAATTTTTATTTATTTTATCGAAAATAAAAAATACATCATATAATATTCCGTTTTTCTTACAGTAGTTTCCCATATGTACAATGATTCTTCCAAGTTTCTGTTGGCGGCTGGGCGGGGCCGGGCAGGCTCGGGTCTGGCTCAGGCCGAGGCTGGCGTCCCGGAAGCCTCAGCCAGCAGAGTCACCGCAAAACTAAAGCAGGCCTTACTTCAGGCGGTAAACAGGAACGAAAAGAAAGGGTTTTCCTCACCCGGGCAACAAAGGGTTAAGCTGGCTGGCAAGGCTTCCGAGCAGAGTCTTGGCAGGAACGAAGCGGGACCGCGACAGGGGCAAGGCAGGCAGGAACAAGGCAGGAACAAGGCAGGAACAAGGCAGGAACAAGGCAGCACTGACGGGCAACTCACGGAGAGCCGTTGGTTGTTGCTCCGAACTGAACTTGGCTCCCTCTGGCTCTAAAGTAGGGGCCTGGCGCCGGCGCCGGCCAATCCTGAAGCTGCTGTGCAGCTGGGAGCCCTCAGCCGGGCTCACAGCTGTGCGTCCTCAGCCAGCTGCGAGCCCTCAGCCTGCCGCTGACGCTCCAGCAACCGGCGGGAGCGGCGGGCAGCCTCCTTGGCCTGCCGCCGCTGCAAGAACATGGGAGGGAGGCCGTCAGGCTCCTCCGGATCGGGCCCGCGGGTGAGCGGCGGCCCAGCGACCTCCGGGCGACTCTCTTCCGCAGCGCCGGCTCCGTCGGCGTCTTCAGCAGCGTCAGGGCAGGCAGGCTCGGGACGACCTCCCGTAGCGGCAGGTGGCTCCGTAGCCTCCTCTGCGGCGGCGGTGGCCTCGACGGCATCCGGGCAGCTGTTCCCGGCGCCGGAGGCCTCCGCCGCTACTCGCGAGGAGACCGGATCCTCCGCCGCTACTCGCGAGGAGACCGGATCCTCCGCCGCTACTCGCGAGGAGACAGGATCCTCCGCCGCTACTCGCGAGGAGACCGGATCGTCCTCCTCCTCGGGTGCTGCGTCCGGGGCCGCGGAGGTCCCAACAGTTTCTTTATCAGAACCAATAATTATTAATGTACATCTTATATCATAAGTCCTCTAATATCATCATTTGCATCTTTTCAAAGTTTGATCCAGCATATACATTATCTTGTCAATTAATTTAGTCCTTATCCATATAGTTATTTAACCTGACTTAACAGTTTAACATGCTTTAAAAGTACTTGCATTTGTTTGTTTGTTTGTTTGTTTGTTTTTGCCACTTTTCTTATTGTTTTACATGAACAAGATAGCTTATATGACTCTATGATTGTGAAAAAATGAGTTTAATGGATGAAAATGGAGTTTTAGTAGGTGGAACTTGCACCACAAACTCCACCCGCTGAAATTTCTTCTTCCACACAACAATGTAGGGAAGTGCTATTCTCTTCTTGTTCTGCCCACAATAGTGATTCTGCCATCTAAATCCTGTTGATTTGTTGTGGACTGTTGTTTCAGTTTCATGTTACAGACCACGTTAAAATTGTTTCTAAACTGAGATGCAAGCCATGATGGCTAAAACTGTTGCATTTTATCCTACAATAGTTCATCATATGACATTTAGCTAGGAAAGCAAATCTTCCTTAAGACTCTTCCTTTTACTGTGAAAGACAAGATTGTATATTCTCACAGGCTTCAGTCAGAACTACATAGCAGAACCTTTTCCTTCGGTAAACTTCCATAGCAATGAAGTAGGTAACATAAGGAGTGTTGTGACCTAATTTGCAAGTGAAAGCAGAGAATGGATTACTGAAGCATTCAAGTCTCACAACAGCCACAGCCTCCAGAAAGAGGAGTTTACTTAGTGCACTAAATTTTAACGGTCTTATGCTGAACTTCTTTGTTACTGCCCTGTATCAGCTGATGGCAGTGAATCTGGTGTTGGTTCAGTCTGAACCTTAAAGTAGTGACCCAAGATGCTGAACCTATTTTGTGGGATAGGGTGTGGTACTTTCTATAACTCCTTTGAAGTTCAAGCTACATCCTGGAGGGAATTCACCATCCCAACCTAGTTCTAATTATCTGAAGCGATGAATCAACATAGCTCGGAAGCAACTACTTACAAACAACAATTACTTACAAACTAACTCATTACTTCCATACTTCAATGTATAACTGTTATAGCCCATTTTTCTACTTCCAACATCCTGTGGAATTCTGGGGTTTGTAGTTTACTGAGGCCAAAGGGCTCTCTGGCTGAGAATTCTAAAGGCCCCTCCCTAAACTGCAAACCCCAGGATTCCATGGGATGTTGAAAGTGGAATAATAGCACTAGAACAGTGCAGAAAGGCCCTTACTGACCCTTTAGTTTTTGCAAGATGACATTAATTGCAAATAATGAGCTACAATTTAACTTGTTACTGTTGATTAATTTCTTCTTGCAATCATGAAGGAGTAGCTCACATATGGTTGTAATTTGATGGACAATACCATTTCTTCTTTCTTGTATAACTGTAACTTCCAGTTACAGTGGTGTAGTATCACTCAATGGCAGAAGAGGATTATCACACTGTTCAATACTGTGCCTTTGTTTCAAGATGCTGCCTTGTAGTCTGTTGTGGGCATTCAGTTGATTATTTTGGTGACTTTTGAGAAAATAAAGCTAATTTAAAAAAAAAAAAGATTGTATGCAGATAGCTAAAAATTGAACTGAGAGATAACTTAAGGACACATGAGGCTGGTTGGAACCCTGAGACAGTCCTCAAAATAGGGACCCCCTTTCTGAACATGTGCAATTTATTCTGAGACTGGTGGCATGAAAATTAATTAATTGAGTAAATAAAATATAAGGCATAACAGACAGCATCAAATGTATGAAATGTAGAGCATAAAAGAGAGCAGCATCAAAATCTTCACATGTGAACCCCTTTTTTACCTCTGTAATTTCAGCAAGACTCAAAGGATGATCTCATGAAGTTTTATTTAATTACTCAAGGAACACACAAAGTATTTATGTTAGCAGAAACAGTGGGAAAATTATGTAGTGAATGGAGAAGAAAAGGCCCTTTCCACATGTGGTTATTAAGGCGGGCCAATGCGTGTTGCCACGGAGGTCTTCTGCACCTTGGAGCGGACTAAGACCCTTTCCACACGCGGGCTGGGAAACGGGAAAAGCCATGCTAAAACGTGGGCTTACCTTGTTCCGTTGCCGCGTGGAGCAGTGCATTTTGCTGCTCTACACGCAGCAGCATCCCACGGTGTCCTCAGCGCCCGGCAGTGCCCAAAATGAGGATTTTGACTGGCGGAGCCTCTCCACCAATCGGAGAAGCTTGCCAGCCGGAAATCCCACCCCCTGCCCAATCTGCAGAGATGCCCTTTCACGCATCCGTAAATCCATACGGGTGCTGCGACGGGGCTGCACGGGGCTGGACACCTCGTGCCTTTTAAAAACCACATAAAATAAAACCACTTGCGGGCGCCCGACCGTGGATTGGGGTGTGGAATTACTCGAGAGTAATCCACCCCAATTCACGTAACGGTGTAGACGACCTCCGTGGAGGTCGCTCTACACCGTTTTTTTAACCCCATGTGGAAAGGGCCTAGGTTTGATTTATTTACCTTCGCTCCACATGTAATTCCAACTAGATGCGCCTCCATGTGGTGGTAAAGAGCGCTATTTGAAAACCGAAAGAAATCGGTTTTCCAATTTTCCAGATCGATCCAATTCGTACTTTCACAGTGGTGCAGACACATACATTCGCACCAATGCGAACTGGTGGTCAGGGGAGGGCTCATGGGAGGGGCCAGGGGGGTAGTATGGACTTACACACATACGCAATGATGTACTAAACCATGCAAAAAAAAAAGGTCAATCATAGCCAACAGGGCGAGGTGAGGGGAGTATCAGGAGTGGCCACGATGGAGGCAGTGTGGATTCATGAACTTGCATTCCTCTGAATCAGAATGGAACATACACAGTAGCTATGCGGAAGGAAATGAGGGAAAGTCCACCTTGTCTCGAGCCCAGAAAATCTGGTAAGAAACTGCACAAACTGATTCACCAGTCTCATGCAGAAAGGGCCAAAGAAAGCTACAGAATTCCTTTTCCTTCTACATTGGGACCACTACCCTGTGAGGGTCCTGAAGAAAGTGCTCTAATTGAACCATCGATAATTTCACCCTGCAGGCAGCCCTCCAAATATTTCTTGGCTGAACTTTCCAGCATTCCTCATTGGCTACAGCAGCTGGGAACTACAGTTGATCAACATGGGGGGGGGGTTAATTAATTAAATAATTAATTAATTTTCAAAGATCAGAGTGTGAGAAAAGTTTTGAAGATGAAATGGATCTTTGCCATGTCTTATGAACTGCACCTCTCAGCTATGGAGTCAAGTCTTGGCACACACTTCTTAGCATTTCTTGGCACATACTTCTTAACAAGGTCTATTCATTTCCCTAAGAAACCCCAGGGTGGGCCCTACACCAGGCTAGAACTGGCACTCCCAGCTCTGATCACTGCCCTTTGGCAGTGGTGGACAATTTGCCACTGCACACTCTCTTTGCTTTTCCTGGGGCCCTTTTCGCATTTTTTTTCTAGCGCAAGCACTCCTTGAGCACCGCGCAAATGGGAGCGTCTCTCCATACAACGCACTCCCACTTGCGTGGCGCTCACGAGGCTGAAGTGGGGCGCGGGCGCATTTTTTTATTTTTGGCTTTAAGCCGAAAATACGCCGCGCTCGCGCAATGCTCGCGGCGCCCTCGCGCACTTACCGGCCGTGCGGTGCGTCAGCGAGCCAGGTGGGTCGCACTTCCTCCCCCAGCGCAGCCTACAACTCCCATATTGCGTTGCGGAAGGAAGGGGCGGGGCAGTAGCACGACGGTTGCGCAAACAGGAAGCGACCTGTGGTAGGAAGGAGGGGGGAAGCAGCAGCGTTTCAGACGAGGCTTCTCGCGTGAGACGCCCTCCCCATCGCGCAAACAGGTAACATGCGAAAAGGGCCTAACTCTCTGCTCTGAAAGCATGCAAAAGACTACAAACACCACCACAAGACATATTTACTCTGAGGCAATATCCATTGAGTTCAATGGGACTTACTCCCAGACAAATGTGTTTAGGACTGTGACCTCAATATCCAAAGTCAAATATGGCATTTTGAATTCAATGCCAACCTCAACAACTCTATAAGCAATGACTTACTTTCCATATTTGTGCAATATTACAGTTTTGTTTCACTAGTCAGAGGTGGGCTTTCTGTAAAAACAATTGTAAAAAAGCTGCACCAGGATATTTACAGTGGAAGTCATAGAAAACAACTGGCTTCAATGATGGCACAAGGGAGATCTCTTAGCAAACACATTGACCAATGAGTTGTTGTTTAGGTTGAGGGGCAGAGCTGCTCCTAGGGAGCATCTGGCTGTAGCTGTGCAGTTGAGGTAAAAAAAAAAATGTACAAGGAAGTACTTGGATACCATCTGTGCAAGGGCCTCAAAGGTATATGCTGGTGCAACCCTTGGTTATGACTGCATAGCTCACCAAGAAGATTCAAGCCAGTATCTTCAGTGGGCTGTTTGAGGGTTCTCTTGCATTAACGCAGCACTTGGACTTCTTCCAAGTGCATGTTTAAGTCGTTCTTGTGTGAGCTTGGCTACTCAAGCAACAACACTCACACTTGAACAATGGAAGAACAGGAAATGATGCCAAATTATTATCATCAAAAGTTTATATATGGCTATATAACTCTGTTTCATTTATCTCAATCTCTGTCTATCTCACTATACTCAGAAATCTCTGTAAGGTAACCTTTCTACAGTTCCTTCTGTCTTGCTTAAAATTTCATCTTTGATACTTGCAAAATGAGCCTGCTTCTATGAAATCACTTTACAGTGGAGTTGAGAAACCTTAGAGCACTAAGCACAGGAAATCCCAAAGTAAGTGTCCCATGACTTCTCTGAACAAAATATCAAAGTGAAGTGGCCTTTTCTTAAGAAAGAAAAAACAGGAACTGCATAATTCTCATCAAGGGAAAAAACTTACAGAAACCAGAGTAACTGTTTTAAACTGAAGCCAATACAAATAACAAGGGACAATTAGGAGAGAACCAAAAGCTTTAAAAGAAAGAGATCACATGGGTACAATTTGACTACCTCTTTCAGACAATAAACAAAGTAATAGTTTCACAGAAAAAAGAAAGAAGAAATATTAGTTTTGAAATTCATAAGACATCAAAGGACTAGCTAGACACAAATGCAATTTATATGCACCTTTTTTGTTATGTAAATAGCAATTGTGCAATAGCCAACAACCTGTGTGTGTGTGTATAAAATAAGAAAATGCAACTTGTTCTCTTTCTGTCATGGTCCCAGCTACAACAACCGCCTCTTCTAAACTGCTATTTCCATTTTAAGTGAAGTCTCTGCTACTTATCCATGGAGGTCTCTCAAAGGAACATGTCTGCCATGACAGCTTCCTAAGTGTATCCAGGAAGACTCTGGTCAAGGTCCTGTTCAAGTGTAAATCTCTGCCAGCATACTTCTGCTGGACTTCTGCCATGTCAGCTGTGCAAGCCAAAAGTATGGTGCCTAACATGGCCAATCAATGGCTGGGAGAAGAGACTCTCAGGGACCATCCAGTGGTCACTGGAAGTCCAAGAGGGTGAGGGCTGTTCCCACCTGTGCAACTGCAGATGGATGCCAATGAGAGCCTTTTGTCCTATCTCAGTCCTGGTGGCACATCTGATAATTCAAACAAAACAAACTGAATAGCTCCCAGCTCGTTACTTACTTCCAGGCAGTAAGCACAGGATCATAACTAAAGTCCAATAGGGTTCTAAGGCAAGAGAGTGTCCAAGATCACTCAGAGTATTCAGCAAGGTATCCAGCAGAGTAGAAGATCATATAAGCTCTGACAACTACTGGAGGGGAAGGGTGTCAGCTGTATAGGCCTGAAGGCTAGCACAGCTGTGGCTTGATTAATTGTTGCCAATTATACATTCTGAGATAGCAACACCAGCTTTCTCTTTGCTGTCTGCACTCTGCAAAGGCAGGTACAGGTAAGTGCACTGCTGTGTCTGAAGGGGCAGGACTCTCTGCTGGAGCTGGCACTGCCTCCTGTTCTGTTTGTGGCACTGTAACCTCCTCCTGTACAGCAGGTTCTGGCATGCCCCCTGTTTCAGACTCTGAGTCAGAGTCCATGTTCTGGAAGCAAGGCATGACACCCTTCATCCATTGATTGGCCATGGAGAGATGCTCTGATACTATCAAACCAAGGTTTCAGGCCCAGGAGAGAATATCCTTCAAAATTTTGCATGTGGAAACTGGGACAAGTGTGGCAAGCAACAACAGAGTGTGGTCAAGATAGGGAAAATAATTAATAAGAAAGAACACACAAACTGGAAGAGGCTTGCATCAGTTTGCTTTTGCTGGAGCCTACTGGGAAGAGCCAGAGTCTACACCATTCTCTTCTCTCTCTTCACTGAGTTAATAGAGTACCAATTACTTCTGCAGTTTGAAGTCAGTTTGGAACAACTGATGTCAGCTGAGGACAAAGGGGGAAAGTGGGAAAAAGGAAAGAGAAATTAGGATATTTTAAAAGCAGCTGAAAAAGTGGAATGACAGAAGACTAATCTGGACTGTCCCCACCAAACTGCTACAGTTGGAAAGTATGGGAAGGCTGTCATACCAGAAGATAGTGGATACTTCCTTCTACAATGACTGAAAAAATGCAGACACTGGAGGTTATGCTAGTGTATGTCACCAACAAGATGATGGCCTCTCCCCATACAAACAGCTACCTGTATTCACAGTCTTCTTGGTGCCCATAGTCTTCTTGATCTCTGATGTGAAAGTTACCAGAATCAGATTCAGAGCCATGACAAAAAGCTTATGAAAACAGTAAAGCTACTGTCATGAGTCTAGCTTCATTTTGTTTGGCATAAAAGTAGTCTGATATGAACTGTTAATGAGAATAGAGAATGTTATTTATGAGAATGCTACAGACATGGGGAAACAGATGATTGCAGAGCTCAAACAAACAAACACAGACATATGGTCTCCAGGTTCATTAAAAAGCAGCAGATTTTAATCTGTGCTTTGGACACAAAATCCCCAAAACCTTTTAAAGTGGTAGTAACCCAATTATTATAATTATGATAACATGGGTAATGTCCACCTTCAGTCTGAGATCTGTTCAGCTTCAACAAGTTTGCTGCATGATGGATCTCCTAGGACATTGGTCAGCCTGGCTTTCCAGTTCGTATCTTCTTCTGTTTCCCTCCTCTAATTCATTCTATTATAAAACTCTAATCAAAGTCTAATCCAAGTCTAAATTACAGTCAGTCATACAGCCCCTATGATCAATCATGTAGCTCCTATGCTGAACCAATGTCTGTTGTCAGTAATGGACTGGATGAGGGCAAACAAACTGAAGTTCAATCTAGACAAAATAGATGTGGTCTTGGTCAGTTGGAAGACAGAAGAGGGAACAGGGACTTTTCCTGTGCTGGAATTTCCCCTGAAATCTCAGGCTCACAGTCGTGGTGTTTTCCTGGATTCAGCTCTGAGTCCAGATGCCCAAGTCTCAGAAATGGCCAGGAGTGCATCTGCAGAGTTAAAACCTGTGCTCCAGCTGCAGCCATTCTTTGAAACGTCAGATCTGGCTTCAGTGACACACGCCTTGATTACATCTTGGTTGGACTACTGTAATGCACTCTACAGCCTTTTAAAACTGTTTGGAAACTATAGCAAGTTCAAAACACGGCAGCTAGGATGCTGACCAGAGCCGTTTACAAGTAGCACATAACTCCCTTGTTAAAACAGTTCCACTGGCTACCTGTTTAGAAAGAAGGGGTTCCTCTACCTTTCCTAGATTAGGATTCCTCAGCAAGTAAAAGGTTCCAGCCTGCCCATTTCTCCACAAACTTCTGTGAGGACTGAAGGAATAAGGAAACCTGAGTGAGGTGCAGATGAATCTTGATGCTCCATTGTTCCTGTAAACCCTGACACACACACACACACACACATATACACCAGTGTATGGTGCATCAGTTGCCAGAAGAGTTAGTGAATCCATTCATACTTTTATGGTTGCTTCTTCCACAGCTAGCTTCTATTTCTGACAGAGACCCAGCACTGAAAGAGTTCCTGTACTACCCAGAGCAGCTGTGGGACAAGAAGCTGTAAAACTGAGAGTAGATTCACCACCCTTTACGGTGACAGATCCACCAGCTACCCATAGTGTGATTCAAGGTAAATCATTGACCGGAACCACTATTTAGTGTTTGATAGACCTCCACATTGTATTAAAAATCAAAACAGACCATGTAAGCCTGCCTCAGTGGCATCTGGCTTCGATGTCAGTGGGCTGATGCATCTGTTCAAGATTTTAATCTTAAAAGCTATCTCTTAATTGGTTCACAGCTTTGGACAGGAGCAGATTCATTGGAAGCCACTAGCCTTCATTGATTAACCAATCTTGTTGTACAGTTTTGGTTGCTGATTTTAATTGATTTAATTTGGAACTCTGTGGTCCCTGGGATCTCCTGTTAAGAGATTACAAAGCCTGATGACTGGACCATGCCTGCTAATCTAAAACCCCCATTACTTTGATCCAGTGTTTTCTGACTACACTATACAGCCACTTATGTTTGCAATGTGGAAATAGTCCCATCTTACTGTGCCAAGTAAATGCAAGATGCCCCAGTTTATATTGGAGGAGCTTTCATTGAGACCATGTTTCCTGTCTGTATTTACTTCTGGCCTTTGTCCCCTTGCCCTAGCCTCCCCCTACATTAAAAATATGGGCTCTTCTTTCTTAACTGTGTTCTGATCTCAGGCAGGCAGGTTCTATTTTCTGCTTTGGTTTATGGTGACCCCATTAATTTCATAGGATTTTCTTAGGCAAGGAATATTCAGGGGAGGTTTTTACAGTTCCTCCCCCTGAAATATAGCCTAGAGTGCTTAGTAGTATTCATTGACAAACTCCCATCCAGGTGCTAACCAGGGATGACCCTGTTTAGTTTCCAAGATCAGATGGGATCTGGTGGCTTTAGAGTATACTAACATTTTTATCTTTTTGGAGTAGCAGCTGCAGAGGGCTGATTATGCTAGATGCAAATTTTCACTGAAGTTTAATACATGGCAGAAATGGAAGACAGAAAATTAACAAACTTCTTTAGCTTGAAAAACTTAGGAAGCAAAATTTATTGTCATTTTATATTTTCAAGATTTATAGCTGTTTTCTCACTAATTAAGGTAAGATCACATCCACTTTGCCATTGTCTTTGGCATTCTTGTTCTGTTTATTCTATCAAGAAATTAGATAAGGATGAATTCACCCTCAATTTAGTTCCTTCGTTCGTTCCTTCCTCTTTTTTAGAGTGTGTGTGTGGGGGGGGCGGTATCTAAGTAGGTTGAAAGAGCCTACATTCTATATTTTATTGTGGCTTGCATTTGCAATGTTATGCCATTCCTTTTAAAAAGCCCACATCATTTATGGTTCCCCCCCCCACATGCCTCGGTTTTATAATCATTTTTTTGTATCTTTCTGGTATTGTTATTATTCTATTTTTCAGTCCTGGAATGTGTTGCATTCAAAACACTAAAGCACCAATTTTAACTTCCCCCTTACCCATTCTTTATTCTTGGCTTCATAATCTTTGCTGGCAAATATAAAGTTCAGACATCACTTAAGAAGGATTACACAAGTCTATTGTACTGCAAACATTTGTTCAGCAAGATTCCACATGTTGCTTTGCTTAAGTGAGTATCTTCTCAGTAAAACAGGGACATGTGTAAGTGTTCAAAAGCAGTGCATGCATGCAACTTAAAATGAGAGCTTAGCATGTTCTTTCACCGCTTCTCAGATCTATAAAAAAGAATAGATGTGGTTCACTCCAAAGCTGTCACCTTCAGAGACTAACTGTGGTATGCCTAACATGAATGGGAATTCATCTAAACTGCTGAGCAAAACAGAATAAATAATATTCAGAACAGAGAAGTTCAGTCTTGTAGCTCACATGCTTCAGTTTTGCAGTGAGGGAGGTCTTCAATATTTCAAGTTACCTATGTTTCATAACCCATTTCAATGTAGCTCGTACATTCTGCTATTTTTTAGAAAGGTGGTTTGGTTGTGTTTTTTCCCTTTGGCTTTATGATAAACTATAATAATGGAATTGTTTGGATTTTTTTATTTATTGATTGATTAACTCATTGTGTGACCTTGAACCAGTCACTGTTCCTCAGCAGACCTATTTCACAGGGTTATTGTGAATATAAAGTTGGGGGAGGAAAGCCAAGTAAGCATCCATATGGTTCTTGAGGGAAAGGAAGGGTTATGAAGGTAACTACCAACTAATTGATGAACAAAATATCCCTGATAACTCCCCTGACCTGTGAAAATTTGTCTATCACTCACTTTAACTGGGGAGCTCCCAATGGAATCCCCGAAAGAACCTGGAAGATACAGCTCAGGATGTTCAAAAGATGGCTGTTATATTATTGTTGTTGTTGTCATTGTTGTTGTTGTTATTTGGGCTTGTCTACTCTTAAGGCCTTTTTAATCAAAGTTCAGAAATTTTAGGGAGCAGGAATTGCAAATGATTTACTAGACTTACTATTGTTTTTGTGTACCTTTTATGTTGTTTCTGACTTATGGCAACCCAAACATGACCCCATCATGGGGTTTTCTGGGACTGTGTGTGTGTGACGCACCCAAGGTCACCCAGTGGTTTCCATGGGCAGGTGCAGAATCAATCCCTGGTTTCCAGGGTTGTAGTCCAATTTTCAAACCCTTACACTATGCTGACTTTGGACTATTAAGGTTTTTACTCATCCAGTAAATAGTTTGAGAGTATTTTATACAGGCTCAAACATGCTAC
Organism: Ctenosaura bakeri; assembly: GCA_948474755.1. Lineage (NCBI taxonomy): Eukaryota > Metazoa > Chordata > Lepidosauria > Squamata > Iguanidae > Ctenosaura > Ctenosaura bakeri. Next base: position 186,216 of record CAOLHI010002923.1, read on the forward strand.
ACATATCATCATCATCATCATCATCATCATCATCACCACCACCACCACCACCACCACCACCACCATCTTCCGAGCATTTGGAGATGTGTCTCCAGCTTCTTCCATCATTAGCTCTGACATTATGACATTACTTCAATTAACACACAGACACTCACACACAGACACACACAGAGTTGTAAGATTTCCTACTTTACAGAAAACTGCACTCAGATCTGACGGTCTGTCAGAATGAACCTGTGTGTAAAATAAGAACAATCTAGGTCAAGGTTTTGGGTGTTTGTTTCTTTGTTTGTTTTAAAGAAAAGGAACCAACAAGGAGAGAGAGGAGGGCCTTGAAGCGGTCTGTCAGCAACACCTGGACAACAAATGAACAGGCAGGCACATAAATCACATGGTCAAAATCTTCCTTATTATGTTATTTTTTTATTTCTATTTAAATTATAGCTGATGCTTCTGAATTCGTGCCTCTGTATATGAAATTAGCATATGTAAATTTTGTGCAGGTCTTTTTGTTGTTGTTTTTAATAATGCTTCCATTTCACCCTTGTAAGACTGCATTTTTTAAAAAAAAAGGGAAAAAAGGATAACCTATTTCTTGCCACTGGGCGTGGGGGAATTGAATACTATGTAAGGAATTGCTATGAGCATTCAGCAACATAACAGCAAACCATGTGGTACGCACTGTCGTGAAATATTTATAATAGTGCCATTGTTTCTGAAACATTTCTGGTAAGGGAGAGAGATGAATGATTTCTTTTTTTAAAAAAATACACACAGACACACACACAAACTTCCCTCTCCCAGCATTTAACTTTTGAGTCAGCACTCAGCAATCATGAAACAAATAATTCAAAGCTGACATCAGAGGCAGCTTCAGACCTTAATGTCAGCAGATGACAGTGAAAGGAAAGGCATACATCAGAGAGGGTTCTCATCAAACTGGTTTTAGGATCTATCTTGGGTTCTCTAAATATAGGCCTGCTGAACTCATCATCTCACTCTTTGTCTTATCTTTTGGTCTTACCTTTTGGAAACACTTTCCTCTTCTTGATATCTTGCTTCTGAGATTTTTTAAAAAAGTAATCTTTGGATGACAGGACTCAACTGCTGGTTATCAAGATATATTTGTGCTGCAAACAGCAAAACTTCTCTGTCTGGGCCACTAAAATATTCCAAAGCCATTAAAATGGCTCATACCTCAAAGCTGCCATTCAAAAGTCTACAGAGCGAAGGTGAGATTTGTGTGATTTAATTTAACCAACAGGATTTGAACCCCAGGTTCATTAACCTCTGAGTGCAGTGTGCCACAAAGAGCAGTGAGCCCACAGGGGATATGCCTCCTTCACCTACACAAAACCACTGTGACATCACAGTAGGTCAGCCATTTATGAGTCACTGTTTGTAGCCGTCAAAGGACCAGTTGGTTCCTTGCAACATTTTGAGGTAGCTGGGGAAAGAGGGAAGAGAAAGTGAGAGGGGGAGAGTTGTAGTTAGGGTTGCCATGTAAAATAAGGAACAGTGCTCCTACACCTTTAATTATACAAAGAAAATTTCAGCAGATGTTGCTTGTTTAACAATGCATCCACATATAGATGATATAGATACAGATGTCCATATGTCTCTCGGCATTTCCTCACTATACTGTCATAGTGGTATTATTCCATTTTCAACATCCTGTGAAATCCTGGAGTTTGCAGTTTAGGGAGGAGCATTCAGAATTCTCAGCCAGAGAGCTCTTTGGACTCAGTAAATTGCAAACCCCTGGATTCCCTCTGTTACCCTGATTTCTGGGGGTCCCGGAAGGGACACCTAAATGCACTCCAAATATTACTAAGTGAGGGAATTAGTAAGTAGCAATACGAGAGGCAGGGTAACGTAGAGAGATCTTTAACCCTATGTTTATGGGGTCAGGCTGCGACAAGAACTAGGCAAATTGTTCAATTAAAAGATTTTATTAAACTCTCCTTAATAAAGCAAACAATGACACACGCACTCATGCACTCATCCAAGAACTATAGAAGCAGAAAGTGAGGAAAATTGATAAGGGTTTTCAGAAGGTTTTCTGGGGTGATACTCCACCTGATCCTGCAGTTCAGGATAAGAGAAATAGAGTTCAATGCTGGGGATTGTAGTAGAGGCTGAAGGGAGGCTCGCTGAACAGAGTGGCAGCAGTTCGGGATGCAAGGTACGAGTGTTCCGACAAGAGCTCAAACTTGGGGTTTTTGTAGGGAAGATTGTACCTGGAGGCTAGCCCTCTACCAAGGAGAACAATAAGGATTTGAATGGAGACAAAGCCTCCGAAAGGTCAAAATCAGAATTGATGAGATTTAGCCAGCACTGCCAATTGTTAGAACAGTATGCAGATGAGGAACGCTTAGCGCTTGTACAGAGCAAGCAGTTCGGGGCTGAGAGCCCTTGCATTAGCTTAATGATCAGCTGTGTCTGGAGGGCACTACCAACTGTGCGGCAAATGGTTGTTTACTGGCCTAGACCTAGTGTGCATAATTAAGGCCATGTGGCCATGCCTGCCTACACAGGCTTTTCGTGACCCTTTCAGACACGTGGAGTTCATCTTATGGAGTGCCACGTGGAAATATTAAACATAACCAATATGAAATTGTAGACCTCGGGCTTGGGCCAGATAACCGCAGTAGCACCACAGGATGTTGAAAGTGGAATAATAGCACTATAACAATGTAGCGTGGAAAGAGCCTGTCTCTCTCTCTTTCTCCCTCTCATATGTGTCAATTGTAGCATTGTATATAGTTTTCTCTTTAAAGGACATTTTTAATCTGACATTGTAATATGTAGAAAATATATATGCTAAATTTCTAGGTAAAAAAAAGATAATGCTTAAAAGTAATTTCATTTCCAAGCTTGAACTCCCTGCCAAAATTCACTGCAGCTAGTTTCCAGAATATGTCAAAAAGTATCAGACAATCAGGCGTCAGTATGATTACTATCACCACTATTTCTTTTTCTCCTCAAATTGACCTCTGGGAGCTTTGGCTGGGGATGAATAAGCTTGCCATTTCAGCATGTTAACGGAAATGTTTGTAAACATATGACATCCTCTTCTCCATTAGCTTGTCTCTAGTCAGACATCTTGACCTATTCTACCAGAACGACTAGAGTGAGTAATCTGCAAATACTATACTCCTGTTTTGCTTTTTTCCAACCCAAACATGAGTGGGAAAATAAAATTAGAACTGGGCAGCAGAGGTAACAATACTTTTAGGTGTCAAAAATTGCCACAGCTGCCTCAAGATCAATTCAGTATGGCCATTCTTATCTGGGTGAAACTAGATGCCACAAAGCAAAGAAGGAATTCCCTTCTCGAACAGGGAGGGATTGCTGGAAAAATCCACATATAGAAAGTGGGTGCATAACTAGTCTCTTTCCCATTCATTCTTCCTTCAAATGGTCAGCTTTAACATTGTTTCTTTGGATTTGTTTGTCTGTTTGCTACTCAAACTCTAAAACTTGATTGTGAATTCAGGTGAGGGACAAATAGCCTTAAGTTTAGTTTAGCTCAAAGGGGATACTCTACTGGGGTGAGAGGACTGAACAGATTCTTCGTTCTTTCTGCCCACCACGCTTTCCCTGTGAATGGCTTCCATTAATCACTTAAGTCACGGCAATGTCAAACTTTACCCTTACAACTGATTTTGTTTTGCATAAAAGCAAAAAGCCAAGACACAAAAGCTGGGTGGGAAAAGATTATTGTTGAAGACTCATTTCTGAGGAACTCTTCTTTGGTGCCTTTCAGATCATAGTTGTTATTTGGTTACAACTGGCGTCACATTCCCATCACACTTTTGAAAGGGAAGTCTATAGAGACTCTAGTCAGTACAAATAAGAACTTCTAGCTGAATATCTAGCAAGGCTTTTGAGGAAAGATTTTCTCTTCAGTCCTAGTTTCTATTCAGTCTTGTTTACATCTCTGTTATTGATAGGGATGGATGAACATTCTTTCTCTTTCCTCCAAGTAACTTTACCTCTTTATAGGGACTTCAGATATATGCAAAGGATTGTGGGTTTTTTTTTTATGCATGTTCCAAGTAAGCATGCCTGAAACATTGTGGCTGCCATCTTCTCCATGCCCTGTTCCCATAGGACTGCTGAAGTTGCTTAATGAAGAAGTAAAGAAAGATGGATTGTCCAATGCCTGCTGAACAGGGCTTGGGGAATGATATGTCCTGATGGTTCTGACAGGAATAGGACACCACCTCCATTTCAATTGAGGAACAGAACAATAATTTTATAAAACATTCTGCTTAAAGTGTTTGGCGCCAAGCTCTTGACAAATGTAGCCTAAATCTTACCAATTATCCCAACTAGAGTAAACCCATTGAATCAATTGTTGAATGACGTCTCAACATTTTTGTAAATTCCATTTGTTCAGTGGGCCTGCTCAAGTTGGGATACTAATGGAATCCAGACTTGTGTATCTTAAGGCTTCAGATATCTATTTCAGGTACAGGAAAAAAAAAGGAACGCACTTCAACCAACATTTCCTTTTAGCAGGCAGTAAAAGTGCATTGATCGCCCATATTTTAAACATGTACTAAACAACCTGATCTTACACCTAAATCTGTTCAGTACAGTAACTGCTCCAATTTGCTACAGTCCAGCCCACTCTTGCCAGCCACAGACACTGGTTTGAGCAACTGGCTAGATCTGAGAATATACGATCTGCAGAAGTTAAGCTAGTTGCGATTCCTGAGATAAGAAACATCTTGGCTTAAGTGATGGAATATGAGTACTTAGATCAGATACTCTAAATGAAATTATCTAACCTTGGCTGCATATCTCTATTGTAAGTGACCAGACTCTGGGATAAAATTGGTCAAACTATCAATAAGAACTTCACAGATATGAAGCACATTGTATGTTTCTTAGATTTCCTCAAGAAGTAGATTGGTCTTTGCCTTTCTAGAACATACTTGAGAGCAATACACTAAATAAACATGAACATGGAAGCAGAGGTGTGTCATGAAACTTGGAAATGATATTGCCTCATCTTAAATTTGTTAAAGCCAGATAAAATGTCTTCATGTACTTTGTCTGATGGTTTGTTGGCTGGCCAATTCTGATCCAGATAGGGGCCCTCAACATCCTAGTCCTTTGGAATTAAAGGATATGTCCAATCATGGACCTTGGAATGGGGGGCAGAATGCCTTGAGCCCTCCAGGACTAAGCTAGGGAGGGTTGAGTCCCCTAAAATGATCTGACAAGATTGGACCACGAAGATTCCTATATAATTGAACCACTTCAGGCTTTATCAATCAAAAGTGTGCTACATAATCAAGCACTAATCAAAATGGAAACATGTCAAATGGTAAGCCTTTCTTCTTTCTTTCCATTGTCATGTCTGAACTCCTCACCAAGCAGAAGGTTTCTGGTGGAGCTAAAGATAAAAGTTTTAATTCTAAGGTGACAAATGATACAACTTCAAAACTACAAACCCAGTCACAAAATCTGAGAATGCACAAAGCAACTCAGAAGGTACAGAGTTCTCTCATTTCTATATTTTTGCTAGATCTTGGCTCCCAGCTAAACTAAATGGAACCATCATTATCCTCATTATCTAACCATTTAAATGTGCCACATGTTTGGTTCAAAAGAAAGCAAGAAAATAATGAGAGCAGGCAACGGTGGACAAGTTCTCTTTTGCCTCAGGAGGAACTGAAAGTATTTTTAGTCTTCCTTTTGTCCTCACTTGGGTCCTATTTCACTTCCTTTGTGGTTATGTTGCAATAGATCTATGATGGCAATCCTGACAATGTTTGTCTACAAACAATTCAGCTTCAGATTTAATCAGCAAGAAGGAAGAGCAAAAAAGCATTTTATGTTCACCAGAAAAACCGTTTAGAAGGCTCCATGAAACTTCCTTCTTTGGCTTGCTTTCTTCAATGGTCCAGTTAAAATGAAGAATAGTCCCTTGTTTTGTATTTCAGCAGGAAAGGTTAAATTAGCCACCCCTAAAGAGCAAGTTGTTCTAATCTGACTAAGGGCAAGAAGTTTAATGGAACCACCCTGCTACTCATTCTTCAGTCATCACTATCTAGGTTATCATTCATTTCTACAAGCGGAAAAAACACCTGGGTGATCATTAATTTTTCCAAGGAGAAAAAAAAGAGTCAATCATAGCTAAGGTTTGAATGAGAGAAAGCTCAAATTTCTACTGTCCAATAGGTGACAGCTTACATTAGAAAATAAAGGAGAATTATACCTGAGTAATTATACCTGAGTACCTATTAGTACTCTCAATTTAACTAGACTCATGGAATCAACTGTTAAAAGTTAATTAAACACTTATGTAAAGCCTATTGATTCAGTGGGTTTACTCTAGTTAGGACTACTACTAGGATTCCAGCCCTGGTTAAAAAAAAAACCATATTTTTGCCCTTCCATGTCAATAAAAGCATAGTTTTTCTTCTTGAGTCTTTCAGTGCCAAAAAAAGACCCAATGAATGCAACAAGACTTTTCTTCCATAAACAGCCCATCATGTGGTGCTAGGCAAATGGGAGATTCTCCCTATGCAAATAGGTATGGGCAGCTTCATTTGGACCAATACCATAGCTGGGAGCAAAGGATTTATGTATCCTGATCACCACAACAGGGTCCTGGTTTGCTTAGGAGTCCCCACTCTGACTATTCTATGAATGTGCACCTCTCCTTAGCACAGGATTTTCCGAATGGTGTGTCATGACACAGTAGTGTGTCGCCTGAAGTGTATAGGTGTGTTGCCTACAATCTTGGAAATGTATGTTATTATTTATTTATATGTATTTTTAAAAAAACATATGAAAGGTTTTTATGAGATATTATAATTTCATAAATTATTACAATTTATGTATGTGTCTGTATCTCTTATGGGGGTTAGTTTAACTTCCGGTTTGCCAGTAAAACCGAATTACTGTGTGTTGCAAAATGATGCATGTCTAAAAAGTGTGTCACCAACATGAAAAGTCTGGAAAGCTCTGCCTTAGCATGTCATTAATTTATCTCTATGCCATTGCATTTTTCAGTGGTAGTGGCGATTTCCTTGAACAAAGGAAAAGATCATTTCTCAGCCTGTACAGTGAGCCAGAAGGGATGTGGAAGGCCTTGTTTTCAAGGTGAATCATACCTCTCAGAGAGTTATGGGAGTGTAACTGAGCTTGCATAAAACATACATGCTCTCCATGCACCTTGTTTTAAAAGGAAACAGTTGCAGGTTTTTGCCACTGCCACGTCACCCAAATTTGGAAGAACATAAGCAAACATGGCAGTGACAACAGGGGGACAAAAACTAGCCAGGATTGCATGAGGCCTGTGGAGCACCACTGCTGTTACAGCCTGGCCCTATGAAAATTTTGAGAGGCAGACTAGACTGTGGTGTATTCTAAGGTATCCCTCTTTATATGAGCCATGCACTCACAAAAGGCCAGGAGCAAGAACAAGGAAGCACACACTCCTAATTAATGCACATAATTTCCATTGTACCATAGTGGTGTTGGACATGACTCTGGAGATCAGGTTTCAAAACTTCACTCAACTATGGAAATCCACTGGGTGACCTTGGTAAAGTTCCGTTTCCTCAGCCTCTGTCAAATCAACACTAAACAAATCTTGCCAAGAAAACTTTGTGATATGTTCATCTTAAGGGTCCCATAAATTGGAAATGACTTGAAGGCACACAATAAGAACAACAAATGCATGTTTGTAACACTTTTCTGCAGACCTGCCCCCAACAGCACCATCATCCCATCCCAACCTAGGGATGCAATGCTTCATTAATTCCAATCTTGAAAGAAGCAACAAGTCACATTAGTAATTTTCTTCATGTTGAAAGAAAGGATCTTTCCGCCTTACACTGTTGTAGTGCTATTATTCCGCTTTCAACATCCTGTGGAATTCTTGAGTTTGTAGTTTACTGAGGCCAAAGAGCTCGCTGGCTGAGAATTCTAAAGGCCCTCCCCTATACTGCAAACCCCAGGAGTCCATAGGATGTTGACAGTGGAATAATACCACTATAACAGTATAATGAGGAGGAGTCCAAACTCTTCAAAAGCTGTGTAGTATTTTCTGAATAGGAAACAGCATTTTCTGTATAATAAGATAACATTTCTGTATAGAAATGTTGATTGGAATTCACCTATGTACATTTCCACAAGTGGATTTATGTCTGAGGAAAGTAGAATTAAGTAGTTCCATAATCAGCAAGGAACTGCTATTGTGTAACTACACAGGACAGCTAGCAAACCAAGCAATGCACAACCGGACCAATGCACAAGGGAACATCGGTTAGGGCAGTGGTTCTCAACCTTCCTAATGCCGTAACCCTTTAATACAGTTCCTCGTGTTGTAGTGACCCCCAACCATAAAATTATTTATTTTTTATTTACAATGCCTCCCCCCCCGGCAAAGGCCGCCTCGCCGGCCAGGAACAAGGGGGAACGGGCAAGGAGGGAAAGAGGAGCCGTGTGTCTCCCTTGGGAAAAAAACTCCAAGACCCCCACCCGGGCTCTGCTTCTGCTTTGCTCTCATTTCCGCTGGGGGGGGCAGTGTGGGAAAAGTTTCCAGAGTGTCGACCCTGGCCGGGGGGAGGAATCCCAGCACCTTTGTCTTTTGCGCCGGGCGCAGCTCGCCCGCCCAGAAAAGCGCCGCCTTGTGGCCCCCCGGCCCTTCCACAGTACCCCCCTCTGTGGAGAGTGGGGCAGGGGCCGTAGCGAGGAGGGGGCCTGCCCCCCATGGTGCTGCTGCCCCCCCAAGCTGGCCCGTTAGATGGGAGGCTCTCCCAGTAGTGGAGAAGGGGAGTGATTTCAGTCCCTTCTGAACAGGGGGCAGGAGGACGCGAGCACATGGCTCGCACTTGCGTACCACCACTCCTGGGCCTTTTCCGCACGTTATCTTATCGCAGAGGTGGGGGGTGCCATTCGCACAAGCAGGTTCTTGTGCGAGGTGCTCTCTTCGCTGCTCCTTCATCCTGCAGCTGGCTTCCTGGTCACGCGACCGCCCTGCCCCTTCCTCCCCCAGTGCAGCCTACAGCTCCCAGGCAGCAGACTAAAGCAAATGTGCATGTCCATTCACTATTCCTTTCCCTCCCTACCCCAGATGTGAGGAAAGGTGCTCCACACTAAGAAACCTGAGCGGGTTTCTTCCCTGTTTCTTCCATTGATTTGTTCAGCCAAGCCCCAACAGCGGTGACCCTCACCTTCACTACAGGACTTTTCCTCCCTCCCTCCCTTAAAGGGAGCACGGTTGCTCAGACGCTCTCACTCCCAAGTTGCACGGGTGCCCCTTCCTTCCTCCTTTCACCCCTCTGAGGGCTCAGGAGTGGGGTGCGATACCCGCTGTAGCCCCTCGACTGCGCTACACCCGCGAGCCCCTCTCGCTCTCTCCACCTCCGCCTCCATACTCCGGCTCCACGCTCTCTCCTCTCACTCTCTCCACCTCCGCCTCCACACTCCGGCTCCACGCTCTCTCCTCTCGCTCTCCCCACTTCCGGCTCCATGCTCCAGCTCCACACTCTCTCCTCTCGCTCTCTCCACCTCCAGCTCCTACAACACCTCCCCATCCAGCAAGGAAAGACGGGGAAACGTCCCCGCACGTGCCCAGCATGCCTCCTCTCCCCTCCTCCCAGCACGGGGTCTCAGAAACAGCGCTCTCATTGGCTGTGAGGCTGCCTTGTTTCAAATGGGGGCGGGATGAGATAGAGGAGCGGCGACCCCTATGAAATGGTCATTTGACCCCCAAAGGGGTCGCGACCCACAGGTTGAGAACTGCTGGGCTAGGGAGTGCCAGTGCATATTGATAGAGTCCAACGTACATCTTGATGCCCATCTTTGCAATTCACTAGCAGGGTTTCTTAGTGCCTCTGCTATGTAGCTAAGTATGCATAAAGTTACATAACGCAGACTAAAACAGAGAATTCCATTCATTATTTTCTGTTTTGAAAATACTGTTTCCTTTGCTTAAAAAAAAAAGCTGTGAATTTTGTACAGAATAGGTTCCAACCTGCAAAGATTCTGATCTTCTTGTCAAAGTTTACTGACGTTTTGAGAAATGCTTTTTCAAGCATTTTACAAATATTGTTGATTTTTTTTTTTTTTAAAAAAAGTCCTTATCCCAAACTCATCCAGTTAGGAGATCTGTCTGTAAGGACTGCTTTGCCCAACACAGACAGACTCAAGACTTCTTTAAAAAAAGAGGGGGGGGGAATAGTACAGAAAACTTTAGAATTGCTTTTGTTTATGTGTCCCCTCTTGGTCCAGAATTTCATGAATGTTTGTGTTAGCTTAAGTCTGAGCCAACAGATTCACCTAATTTCACTTGACACTACTGAGACATTTTTATGTTAACAAGCTCTATTTGTAGAAACCTAGTAGTCAATAACCTAAACAAACACATCTGCAAAACTAACATTTCGCAATATTTCTTTCTCTCTCTCTCTCTCTCTCTCTCTCTCTCTCTGAAGTGGAAAAAAAATAAGATATGTTTAATGTGTTCATGTTACAAAGACCAGGCTGAAAATTATTGTCTTTTATTTGGGAAATAATAATGTAAACTGACCTTTTTTCCTACTTTAACTGTGAAAGCCAAGATCTTTTTTTTTTTAAACGAAAACAAAAACAATGGCATATGCTCTTTGAAAAGAACATGTGTAGGAGTTGATGCCTGTTCTGTGCCATTTTGAAAAGAAAATAAGAAAAAATAGTTCTGTGAAGTAACTGTTTGGAAATGGTATTGCAATAAGGATGGTTTTGCCAAAAAGACTCTCTCTGCCTGTCTTTCATTTGCAGGCAATATTTCACTCCTATGGCTGACCAAGGGCTTTATTGCACTGCTGCTTCTGCTGTATTACCGTATTCAGTTATTCCAGTTTGAAATCTGCTCCTGCCATTCTCATGAGGGTAGCTGATTGCTGATGTTCTCTATTACACCCTTGCCATTTTAGCATTTTAATAGCATCATTCACATTACTTTCATCCACATTAAGGCATCATTACTGACTCCTGTACCCTGTTCCTTGTTTTGTGATTGGTTCCTTTAGCTGTAATAGTGCCATAGTGTTACAATGTCATTACACTACAACATACTCATGCTATACCCATTAATAGTTCATTGGCGGAACAAAGCATTATGAGACATTCACACCCAAACTAGTTACTGAATTGTTGTATGAAAGGGGGTCATTAATGATTTATTTCCACTGTGAAAAATAAATACATTTATCTCTGGACTGCAATAACATGAAATCCACAACCTTAAGGATTCTTATTTGTTCCCACACTGTTTACCTCAAAATGCCCACCGAGGGAGCAGGGCATTTCAACCACATTCTCCCCGCTCCTTTCAGACATTTTAAGCCTGTAAGAGGTCTTTCTCAAAAACAAGAAGCATTTCCTATTTTTTTAAGGCCTCTCCTGGGCCTAAAATGGCCCAGGATCCCCCCAACAAAATGACAAAATGTCCACCATACTTCCAGAATGCACTTAGTGGGAAAAATGACCTTCTGTGAGGGTGACAAGGAGGTTTAGCCCTCCAAGGTCTCCTAGCCTTTTGACAGTTGCCCACTCCTGCTTTAAATGTACAGGCTTCTGCCAGTCATCTGACAGCTTAGGGACTGGAGCACCATCAAAAAATGGACTTGGGTGAAAAGCAGAACTCATGTACTGTATTGTAGGGAGCATGAAGGCTTTATGGAGACTCATTAGTGACTGATCATGTGTGCACTGCTTGTAAAGTCTCTCAGCTGGCTTGACACCTTTTCCCCCCCTCTGAGCTAATTTTGCAAGCAGTGCATGTGTGCAAGTGATCCTAAGGGAGGCAAGAAGAACTTATGGAACAGGGGAACTCCCACAGAATTAATGTAAGTCTTCCTTGACCTGGAAGCATCAAAAGAGAGAATCATCAAATAACAGGGCATCAAAAGGTGGGGGCTTCCTACAACATAAGCAACCTAAGATAGAAATAAAATTTGCAACAAGGTCAAATCACTCTCAGTCCCACAGATGATCCTTAGGGAGTTGGGATATTATGTGTAAGTACATATTAATATGCTCAGTTCTTTTTTGGGTTATTCGCCAAGGACAGACACTTCTAAACTGATTTCACAGTGTGCGTTTTAAACAAACCCCTGGCAAGGTGGCAAGCCGGAGGTGAGTGGGTGGACAGTGAAATTATCCCACAAAAGTCCAGGGCAAATACATCCTTCCTTGCCCACATCTTGCCAGATGTTTTTAAGTGTTTACTGAACACACATGGTATGAGTCAGTGGGAGTGGGGAGACAGAATCATGATGGACAGCAGACAAACAAAAGCGCTGGAGACTTTTGTTAATTCTTAAGCCACAGATACCTGAGCAAACTGGGAGCAGGATTTAAGCTTAGCAGTTCAAACAAGAGAAGGGTGGCCTTAACAATGCCCTTAGTAGCCTCACCAGACTCAGTTTATCTTCTGTGCAATGTTTGTCTATTAGATGCCAAAGAAAAACCTGTAACTATTATATTGAGGAAAAAGAACAGAAACATTAATAGACGAGGATATGAAAAACTCAGTAGCTTTTTCTTTTCCTTTCCTTCACTGAAATCCACCTGTTATTCCAGTTGTTTGTATCAGGCTGCAAGGCTTTGGGGTTTTTTCTTGCATCATAGAAATTCCTGTTCATATGCCTGCTCCATAGCCTGTGTACTTATATATGCACATCTCCAGATGTGTGTACTTGATTGAATTTTGTCAAGAGTTTTTAAATTACCAACAGTATTTTCCATCTCTACTGGCAGAGTACTCAACATCTGCTAGCTGATTTACTTGTTACCTGCTGCCAGTTGTTCTCTTTTCATATTGATGCCAGCATATTACAGTCTTCTATGCTTACATGTGTGTGAGGTTTGAGAAGAGCTTGGAAAAGTTAGTTTTTTGGACAACAACTCCCAGAAATACCTTAGCCAGCATTGCTGGTGGCTATGCTGAATTGGGGTATTTCAGAACTGCAATCTGAAAAAGTAGCTTTTTTAAATTCCTAGGAGGTGTCTTATCAGGGCCAGGCCAATCAAAGATATTTTGCTGCTTGATGGCATCCCCTACCATGCCATTGACAAGATCCAATTTAAAGTTTTAGTTAAGTTATACTTCTGATAGAATAGCATTCTCCACCACAGCTCAGGGCTACAGCCTAGCTTAGGAAGCACAGGGGAAGCCATGTGGGGCCTACAAACTTGACCTTCAGGTCTTTGCCACCCTGTGGCATCTGTTACCTGACCCAGACATCTTGGAACTGCTTATTGCTATTACATTTCATGACACTGCATTTTGCTACTGCAGGCTGTACTGGAGCTATTTTGCAGAACATTGTAGGCCTGTATCTGACAGTTTGTCCTAAGTATAGGTAACCCCATTGAATTCAGTTGTTGAATGGTGAGTCCATAATAGGTAGACGCTATTGATTTTCAATGGGTCTGCTCTAGTTGGATTAACAATAGGATTCAGGTCATACTACTATTATTAGTTATGCTAATATTATTAAGTCTACAATCACTAACTATGGTCATTTCTGCACTACACTGTTATAGTGTTATTATCACATTCAACATCCTATGGAATCCTGGGGTTTTCAGTTTAGGAAGGGACATTTAGAATTCTCAGCCAGAGAGCTCTTTGGCCTCAGTAAACTACAAGCCCCAGAATTCCACAGGATGTGGAAAGTGGAATAATAGCACGGTTACAATGTAGGGTGGAAACGGCCTTCTTGTTGTTTGCATTCAAATTGTTTTGGACTTATGGTAACCCTAAGGCAAGACTTGTTCAGAGGGGTTTTGCCTTTTCCTCCCTATAAGACTGAGAGAGTGGGAGTTTCCCAAGGTCACCCAGTAGTTCTTGATGGCTGAGCTGAGATCTGAACCCTTCTCTCCAGAGTCACAGGCCCTTTTTGCACAGCATTTGCCATGCAAAAGGGCACCTGGAGCATCGCATGACTGTGAGGAGAGATCTGCACGACGCACTCACAATTGTGTGACACTATCCAGGGTAGGGCAGGAGCTGCTTGTGCACCTTTCACTTTTGGCTGGAAGCTGAAAATGGTGTGCAATTGCGCATTCCTCCAGGGCCCCGTGCACACTTGCCATGCATGCAGAGCTTCCAGAGTCACGCTGGTCACACTTCCTGCCCCAGCGCAGCCTAGGAAACTCCCAGGCTACGCTGCAAAAGGAAGAGGTGGGGCTCTCGCACTGCCTGCTCGGGAGAAGGCAGCTCGTGCAGAGCTGAAGCAGTGGGGACGCGAGAGCCTCTCGCTGAAGGCTGCTTGCGCAATCCCCGCACCTCAGCGCCGGAAAAAGGGAAGGTGCGGAAAGGGCCATAGTCCAACACTCAAACGATTGCAGCATACCAGCTCTGTATAAAAACAAACAAAAAATTAGTTCCTATGTTAGGCTGTATAAAAGAAGCAACATATGTGAAAGAAAAGTGGTCCAGAGAGATTTCTCAAGAAAAATTCTCCATCTTTCTAAAACTTTTAGAAATATATGTCCTTTCTGGCTCCATGTAACTGCTTCACAATATTATGTGTGTCTGTTTTAAAACTATGCACAGGTTAAGAAAAGTATTTTTAATTCAACACATATTTTACAATAGGAACAAAGGGGAATAAGTTCTCAGAGAAGTGGTATTAGAATTCTCTGTTCCAGGTCATCAGGGAGTGTTTCCTGTAACATGTATTCTAATCCCAATTTTTAAATGATTAAAATATGAGACTGCGAAAACATGCCCTGAAATAACTTTTTATAGTCTAAGTATTTTCTTTGAAATTCACCTAATTGTTCTCTATATAGTTTAACATTTAATTATCCCTCTTTGTATTGTCCTGGACAAGTCTTCTCCTGTTTCTACTTTTCCTACTAGTTATGTACCTCACCAACTTTGTCCTCCTAACAGTTTGCTAGGATTATCTTTTGCCACATGTTTTGTATGGGTTTGGTCATGAATTCTTTAGCCCCATCCTGGTTACTGTAAAGAAAATATCTTGTGGCAACATGTGATCATGATACATCTGACCTACATCAAGTGGAACCAGACATTTTACAGTAAGAGTATAGCAAGAGATTTTACAAGCACAGATCCACAATTTAGACAGATATCTAATTAATATTTCTCTTAGGCCATTATCGCATGATATCACCATCCTGGAATGGAGAGGCATTGCTGCTGGTCTGCAAGTCATGCTTTTGTACGATGTCATGGTCCTGCTACCCACGTGTCCCATCACAATTGTGGGGTATTCCATTACCAGAAAAAAATCCGGTAATAGCCCTCAATCATGCAATGCTCTTATTGCCAGTGGCCATGCAGAAAGGGAGGAAGTGTGATCTAGGTGCTTCCTTCCCCAATGCAGCACAGGAAGTGGCTGGCTGCACCGTGGAAGGAAGGCGCATGTTGCTCACACTACCTTTCCACAGGCAGCTGGCTGGGTACAGAGGAGAGCATTCCGGTCATGCTCCCATCTCTTCAGTGGCACTGCTGGAATCATGATAGGATGACAATGGAAAACAGTAAGGTGTGGAAAGGCCTATGGTGTGTTTTTATGCACTAAAAGCATTTCCAGGGAAGCAAAGAAATATGAAACTGCTATATTGCTATATTGAACTGCTACATTGAAATAGTAATAATAATAATAGCAACAACAACTATTCACATACTGTTTCCTATTTGTACAAATCCTGCAACAGCTTCCAATATCAGCACCATAAAAGGCTGACACAATCAAACACAAGGAAGATGACATAACAGATGAGATATTTCCATATAGCATGTAAGTGGGAGACAGCCAATATAGAAAGGATATTTTTCAATCAGTGCCTGAAACATGGCAGTCCTCCAGAAGAAAGAATCATCTATGTCATGGGTGCCACCATACAGAGTGCCTGTTTCACTGCAATTATGGTTTCTCTCAGGTGATAAGGATCACTCATATGTACTTCATAGTATATGTGTAGGTTGCAGCTAGAACCACTACTTCCATCCCACTCTTCTATTTAGGATTATGGTAAGGAAGTTGCTACCATTCACCCTCACAGTCCTGGAACTTCTTGTTTTATGGAGGAGGAACAAGGAAATCCCTAACTTGACCAATAGCAAAAAGCAGCCAGACACTACTATGTTGTTCGTTTGTCAGGAATGTGCTTTGTAAATCACGCCACTGTCATCTTGGAACAACGAATTCAAGGTGCTAGTTTTTCCCTATAAACCTCTAAATGATTTCAGGCCAGGGTATTTAAAGCACTGATGCCTTCTGTATGAATCTGCTGGTAACATATTATCATCTCTGGAAACACTGTTATATATACCTTATCACCTAGATAAGCAAGTACTAAAGACAGGACCTTTTCAGCAGTAGCACCAAACTGTAGAACTCTGCTCCAAAGGAGGTACATTTGCCTAATTCCCTGTCTTGCTTTAGAATCTAGATGAAAAGATCCAATTGGTTTTTGATGTTAAATTTTTGTTGCTCTTTAATTTTAAGGTTGCTCTTATCTTTTTGTTTCAGTGTTTCTTCGTTTCATATTATTTTTTATCGTCTGTCTACCTAGGCACCAGCTAGATGGAGAGTACAATTTACCAATAAATAGAATGAGGAGTAGTGATAGTAGTAGCTCTCTGTATTCCAAACTGAAGGGCTGAGGTACGACACAAATTGTAACCAACACTTTGCAGTCAATTTTCATATATACCCGCCCCCATCCCTGAAGAAATTTCCATACAGTAATACAAAAGAAAAAATAAAAGCCTAACATGAGAATCAACCCTGAACTGTCAGTTGTTCATGGGGCATATTCCCTTTCCAAAACAGAGCATGATCCATGGGGAATTGTGACATAGGAAACACAATTGGTCTATGTTGTGCATAGCATTCATCCTCGCATATCTAACATTTGCCTAAAGGTTTTATATGTTCCAAAGAAGTGAATTTTTCAGTTATGGAATATGTGATTTTGAGTTCTCAGAGCTCCAGTAATGTGGAAAGAAAAGATAAATTAGAGATAACCCCGTAAACTAGCAATTAAACAATTCAGCAGCTTTCAACATTTATAGTCTTTGGCTCAGCCCCAACAGATCAAAGATTAAAGGCTAAAAGCTTTTGATGCTTCTTTTACTATCTCTGTATGGAATTTTTCTAATGAACCAGCATGTCTGTTGTATTTTTTGTCTACTTTGAAGAATATTGCATTTAGGCATGGGGAAAAAGAACTGCAGAACTGGACATAGAAGACTGTTAAAAACTGAGTCACTTAGACATTCTACCATACACAACAGGGATGGGGAAAGCACGGCCTGCCAGCCACATGCAGCTGTTATCACAGTTATGATATGCCTGGTGAGAGCACTAGATATCCTTTTGATATCAAATAATTTGGCCTTTGCTTGACCTTTCTCTGCCACCCTACTCCACACGTTTGCAGAGGTCCCCTGGACAAGCATGTCTGGGGCGCAGCCGTTAATGGTTGTACATTCCAAAACCTCATTCAGGCAGGCAATTTAAGCCTCTCCATTGCTTTAGGGAAAAACCTCCCTGCAAACCGGCTCTGCTCGGCGTGCACACACAAAGCCACACAGCCAAGAGCCAAGCCATTCCTTTATATCGGGCCATTAACGAACTGGCCACGCTATTGTCTTAAGAGCTAAACCCATCATGCAAAATCTGACCTTTTCCAACTCCTTTGTCCAACTCCAGATTTCCTTTGTTCTCACCGAGCATGGCATGGCCTGTAGGTAAAATCCACCCTATAAAAGGTCCCCACTTTTGGGACTTCCTTTGATCACCCTGGACTTCCATCCCGCCTTGCTGCCATTCTGTCCAGTGAAGTTTTCCCCTCAGTTCTCCACGACTGAGTCTGCCTTCTTGGAACCCCATCTTTCTCTCCAGGACTACAAGACAAGGTGTTGTATTACCCATCCCTAAATTCTCTATTTCTGCTTCCAAGTTAGCTAGTGTGTGTGTGTTGTTTTATTTGCTGTTTATCTTTCAATAAAACTGTTATTTTTGTTACTTTTCAACTTGCTTGCCTGCTCTCTGACCTGAAGCCGTAGACATTGGGTTAAAAGATCCTTGTTAAAGTTACCCTGCCTCTCATTTAGCCAAGAGAGTGCTCAAGCTAAATTCCCCCAACTTGTGTTTTTATTTGGTAATTTGGGCGCCCCTCCCGGGACCCCCAACATACAGGGTAACAGAGCCCCTACAAGGTCATTTTTGTGGTCCTCAGTGTGCCCCCAAATAGGGGAAGATGAATTTTTTTACCCTCTAATGCCCTCCAGGTCATTGTAGACTTTTAAAACATGAAATAAACTGTTCTGGGTTATTTCCTGTTGTTCTAAAAAGGTTTCAACTGGGCCTCCAATGGCTGGGAAAAGCAAAACATGGCAACATTGCCTCAACATTTTCTAGAGGGCATTGGATTTTTGAAAAAAACACCAAACTTCTTTTTACAGGGGTGTGTAACAGGGATTGTGGCCTACTGAGACCTCCAGGTGAGCCAATATGGCCCTTTAACCTCCAAAGGTGACCTATTCTAAATCTACAATAATGGGGGTTTGGCCAGTTCTGATTCAGATGGAAAACCTATGTCTGTATTCACCAAGTAAGAGTACAGGTTGTGTGACCAAAAGAAAAAGAAAAACGACCTACATGCAAAATGCAAAATTTAGATAACCCATAGCCAGAAAGAAGACATGGTTTCTCCCTGGTGCAATAATGTTCCTTATTTTTAAAAAATCTACTGATCTGCTGAAATCAATGGTACTTGGGTTGGTTATTGTGTCTGACTTATCCCATTAAGTTCATTGAGTGTCCTGTAAGTATGGCTGGGGTCCTTTCACACAACACAATTATAATACTGTGATGCCAAATTGCCATGGTTCAATTTTTGTAACCTTGGGGTTTGTAGTTTCTTAAGGTATTTAGAATTCTTTAGTCAAGGCAGCTAAAGCAGAATCAAAGTAGTATAAATTTGTAGTTTTGGTCAATGTTTCACCTAAAAAAAAGGCAAGAGGTGCCAGGGGATAAGGGGGGATTGGGGATACTAAAGGGGGGCTGGGGGTTGTATGAAGCCAGTGGCCACCTTTCCCCTACCCCAGGGCCCCTTCAACACTTCACAGTTATAGTGCTATGATTCTACTTTACCTGTCATGATTTCCTCCTTTGGAATCCTGGTAATTACAGTTTGAGAAGGTACATTTAGAATTCTCAGTCAGAGAGTTTTAGCACCACACTGAACTGAAAACTGTTTCTGCCAAACTGAAAAGCCCATGACTCCACAAGATGCAGCCTAGCTTAGGTCCACATGTAGAACTAATACACCAGGCTGAGCCATGTGAATTGCAGCAAATGTTTGATGTTGTCTGATATATTTGATGTGGTGAATGTCTCATTCACTCTTAGTAATATTAAAGGTTTGAATCTGAAAAAAAGTGAACATCTATACCACAAAGTTATAACAGCTTGATCACTGCTATAACTGCCGTGGCTCCACTTAATGAATCCTGGGATTTGTAGTTCAGGGTGGGATCTGAATAGAGTGCTCCAGTGCTGTGGTTCACTAAAGCTCTCTGACAGAGACTTCTAAGTCCCTCACCAAAGGAGAAGTCCCCAGATTCCTTATGATGGAGCATGAAAAAACAATTCACTTGAGGTTTCTGATACCATGTCCCTAAATGCTTATGAAAACTTTCCATCAATCATTCTGAGAAAATGTTTCTGTGGCATTTTGTTTTTAACATGGAAATATCATGAATGAACATGCCAATTTAGGACACTGTTTTTCAAAGCATTTCCCCTCCTGAGGACTAGTATCTTTTAAGATATGCTATCTGAAAATCTTAGATAGTTCAGTCATACCAGTGTAGATTATAATGCATGAATGTTATCTGCAGTCTTCTGAGAAGTCTGCATCATTATTTTGTTTTATCCTTAATCTTCTCTGCATTTTTAAGAGGTAGTGGAAACACTTTCTTCAGATATCTAGAACAACACATGCTATATTGGGTCCTGGATGCTTTCAATGTGAATCAGCTATGATTAGAAAGGTACATACATACAGAAGGTATTTACAATATTATTCCACTTAATAAGAAAAGGACTGGACTTCTGATAAAAATCTTTCTGGCTGTAAGTCACAACTTAGCTGCCAGCGCATACTGGTTTCTAGTGTGCTTGCAATCCTGCTCCAGCTGTGTTAGAAATCTCTGTATTAAACATAATTAAAATATTATAAATCACCATGGAAAATGGTTTACAGCGGTGATAATCCTTTGAGTCAACTGCTACTAAGTTGGCCAGTTTGCTAAAAACCACAGGAGACTGAATATGAAAAAGAAAAAAAAGGCAAACCAATGTTTTTCAAAAGTGTCAATTTCACAGGGATTAGCTCTAAAGGATCAGCAGCAGGGCATATTCTAGTCAAAGCTTGAAATTTGAGGGGTTTGGACTACAGTTCCCCTCCTCCCAGATCCAGCATGGCCAGAAACCAAAATTAAGTTGATACTACATATGGGCTACAGTCAGAGCATGGATTTTTTTTTTTAATGACCATTCCCAGAATCCCCTAGCCAGAATAGTCAATGGTGTTATAGAGTATATAGTGTTACAAAGAAGATCAGCTTGCAATCAGAAATGTGAAGACCCAGGAAACAAACAACAACAAACTCAGAAAAACTGGAAGTAAATGTTTTAAATATTTTTCTTAAACAAAAACTGGGGATTTTTTCTTATTTTTTGAGGTGTGTGTAGGTAATCTGAATTTTTCTATTGTTTTTTTTTCTCTGGACCTTCACATCTGTACCCAAGATATTTTTATGTACAGCTGAAGTTTGGGTATTGCGGCAAGGGGTTAGACATTTTCATAGTATGTTCATTAAAGCACATGTTTTTTCTGGAAAAGGCTACAAGAGCAGGATATTAAAGGGTGTCAGGACTGAAAGAATCACAGATAACAGCATGAAATATATGACCTAATACACTTATGACTGGCCTCTGTTGTAACCCAAAATTAATCCATTAATTAATTAATTGCCTGTAGTTTGTTCCTTCTTTAAATAATGGTAACAAATTTTAAACATAATGTAAGAAGAGGAAACAATACTACTTTAGTGTAATGAATAACATTTTCTTGTCACCTTAAAGGGATTCTGATCTGAAGAGACACTGGAGCATATTTTTAGAAGCAATCTGACCTGAATTTTTTGAGTGCTATGTTATTCTTTAGTATGTTGCAAGGGAAACCCCCCCACCCCTAAAGTAACGAAAAAGTAATGAGTAACAGAACAAGTCTGGATTAACGAATGCCAGTTTCTAAGCTTTGATTGTAAATTAATAATATTGCTGTCCTGCAGTATGAAAATACCCTGAAGGCACCAGGTATCATCTGATCTTGGAAGGTAAAAGTACTAAGGAGACCATCAGGGAATGCCAAGTGCTATAGACTATATTCAGAAGAAAGCAATAGTAAACTGCCTCTGAGTATTTTTGCCTAAAAATTATTATGACATTCATGGGATCACCATAGGTTGAAAGGCACCTTAAAGGCACACACATACCTTACTATGGCCATTTCTGCATTAAACTGTTATAGAGCTATTATTCCACTTTCAACCTCCTATGGAATCCTGGGGTTTGTAGTTAAGGGAAGGGCCTTTAGAATTCTCAACCAGAGAGCTCTTTGGCCTCAGGAAACTACAAGCTCCAGAATTCCACAGGATGTTGAAAGTGGAATAACAGCACTATGATAGTGTAGTGCGGAAAGGCACTATGAAAAGCTTAAAAACTCCAGTTAACCTCATACTACCAACTTCAAACTAGCTTACCTTTAACCTGAACTCCAAATGGAAAGTGAGGTGTCTCCCTTACAGCCTTCCCACACTACAGTCTTATAGTGCTATTATTCCACTTTCAACACCCTGTGGAATTCTGGGAGTTGTAGTTCACTGAGGCCAAAGAGCTCTCTGGTTGAGAATTCTAAATGCCTCTCTCTAAACTGCAAACCCCAGGATTCCAACAGGATGTTGAAAGTGGAATAATAGCACTATAACAATGTAGTAAGGAAAGGCCAAATAGAGATAGAAAGAATATAATTATTCTTTTCCAGATTGAAAAAACAGGTTTCCTGACAGTCAGGTAATTGTGTCCGGAGGCATAATGGAGCAGTTAGACTTTTCCACAGTTTTCCTCCAGTGTTTGAATGTCCTAAAGTGTTGCTGAAGAATTATTGTGCATTTTTTATTTTTCATTTTTCAACAACTGGTTTCCTATGCTGGAAACATTTTCTGCACATAAAATCTACCTTTTATATAATTCATGTAGTTTAACCCACACAATAATTCCTCCACAACAAGTTCAGATATACTACTGAGGTGAATATTCTTTTCCTCCCACAGCAGTAAACTATATTAGTTTTACGAAGATGAGATTTGCATCTCTCCCATCAACTTTACTTCCTTCTCCTGCTACATCCCTCAACTTATCCATTCTGTCTCTCCTGTTGGCTTCACCCTGTGGCATACAGCTTTCCAAGACCCTTAGCCTCCTTGTTTGGCAAAATTCTCCTAATTTGGCAAATTCTCCAACAGTGTCTTGATCTTTTGGGGTTACTGGAATTAGGAACACTCTGCTGGTCCAAGTTCTAGAAAGTAAGGTATACCAAGTATGTGTCCTTCTGTGAAATATTCTGTGGTAAATTAATATTTGTGTTGATCCACACTGATTGTTGTTCTTAAGCCAATCTCTCCATTGGACATAGACTTATTTTTTAGTTAGTAAAAGATATGTTGTTTCTGTACCACACCTCTAGCATACATGTTTGTTGGACGCATTATCACATGTGATTTAGCCTATACATATGAATGACACCACAAACTAACAATGGGTTGTACATAATTTTTTTCCGCTACACTATATAGGAAAAAATTATGGCTGTGGATACCACATTCACATATTGAAAACTTAGATAACATCCTAGAAACAGATTTTTCTGTTCCCTGAAATAGATTGTTTTCTTCAAAATGGTTCACAAGAAAGTATTTGATGTGATGCATCAAGACCTCACAAACTGGAATCAGATAGAAACAATCAGTTTAATGACATGGGCAGTCTCTGAATTGGAAGAAACTTGACAGAGCTTTCCCCTTAAGCCATGATTTTGTCAGCTTTCATGTGATGTTCAACGTATTTAACCATAAACACATGACACAACTTGAAAAAAATCATTGTTGATGCGACAGATTATTTCCATTCATGTAATTGACAAGAAACACAAATAAAGTTGAGTCTGAAATGACACTTTATAAGTCTTTATCCACTCAGTCTCCAAGAAAGAAATCTAGGGATTGCTATAGGATAGAGTAAAAAAAAACAACAACAACTCCATAAGGCCTAAAACTGTATATCTCCCCATGAAAGCTATTGAAGTCTGATGAGGCAGGTATATAGCAAGCCTGGAAAACTATAACTCCTGGAATCTGAGAGCTGACAAGATCATGCTCTCCTGTAATGCAAATGTGCATATCTTGTCAGGGCTATGATTTCAGCTCTAAAGCTTGAGAAGCCCTTTCTTAGGTTAACGTGCCCTCAGAAAGAATTGTATGCCAAAGGGTCCTCTTTTCTGCCATTTTCATCAGTGGCCATTTGCTTGCCCACTGATCTGGAGGCTAGGAGTCTCTAGAAATTGTAGTTCTCCCCAATGAATTTTCCAAGCTCTCGTATATCGTTCTTCAAAATGATGGAAGACTTTTTCTTTTCCATTTTGTAAGTTTCTGCTCACTGGTAGTGTTTGGATAAGCCTATAATCACTGAGTGGCAAAGCATGTGGCCAGATAACTCTAAAAGCTCTTTCATGCAAGTGCATGCCTTCCTTCATTACTTACCATTTAATAACAATGGCTGGAATCCTCCATCAGCTACTTAGTCAAGTATACGGATTAGTAAATCTAGGTAATTGTTTCATATTCGCAATCACGACTTAGTCATGATTGTGACACTATAGACACAACTGTAAGTCCCCTCACAACCTACTTTATCAGACAACAGCTGCATGTGGAGAAGAAAATTCATTCTGCAAGTGATTGGAGTATGAATAAAAGATGTTTCTGTCAGGTTTAGACAGCAGAAGAGGTTACAGAGTCTATTTCCGCACCGTACTGTTCTAGTGCTATTATTCCACTTTCAACATCCTGTGGGATTCTGGGGTTTGTAGTTTACTGAAGCCAAACAGCTCTCTGGCTGAGAAATTCTAAATGCCCTTTCCTAAACTGCAAACCGCAGTATTCCATAGGATGTTGAAAGTGGAATAATAGCAGTAGAACAGTGTAGGGTGGAAATAGTCTTAGTTAAGTATACTTGACTAGGTAACTGATACAGGATCCTGGACACATAGCTTTGTTACCCTGATTTCTGGGGTCCCTTGGGGGACACCTCAATGTGCTCCATGTGATGAGGAATGGAAACTAGCCAGAACACGAGCAACAGCAATGTGAGAGGCAGGGTAACAGGGCGGGGTCTTTTTACCCAGTTTTTACAGGGTCAGGCCAAGCCGAAAACCAAACGAAGATGTTTCACGCACCAACGCAATCACTCACACACTCAATCAATACCTATTAAGAAGCAAAAGAGTGGAAACTGGATAGAGGAGTATTGAAGGGGTTGTAGCTGGGGTAATACTGCACCTGTTCCTGAAGTCCTTGGTCCAGGAAAAACAGCGGAGAAGTGGAGCTCAGCACGGAGAGGGCTGAGGGGATTACTCAACGGACGGAGAAATGGTCTGCTGGGATGACCAGGAGTGATCCAAAGAACAGCTCAAAAACTGGGACTATTTGTAGGGGGAAAAGTACCTGGAGGACTAATCCTTTCCCAGGGAGAACAATGAGTGTTGGAATGAGAAAGAAGCTCCACAATGGTAACTTCCTTTGCATGATGAGATTACAAGGTGTTGCCAAAGTGTCAGGATCTTCGGCTGCATTGGGTTGTGGTGTGACTTCATGTAAATGGTCCTTGCCTGATAGTATTTTATTGCTATCGGTGCTCAACTTGGGGCAAATATGCTAATCCCCTCAAGTCGGCTTCTCAGGGGCTGAGGACCCTTTGTCTACTGTGGGTTTGCACAGCTTGAGGTCTCCTGGGGCTACGTGACAGGGGATTTTACTGTCCTGACCTGGTTTTCGATCGTTCAACCATTGTCACCTACATGCCCATCCGGGCAACCTCTCAGGCACATGGAATCATATTTCAATATCAAAATTGTAGACCCCGGGACAGGGTTTACCAGTGAGATAACAGCTTAAAGTTTGCTGGCATCATGTTAGTGATTTATGAAGCCATAAGTCCAGCTTGTATTACTCACATTTTGGGCTCTCACAGAGGTCCGAATTTTCTTCCAACTCTGCCATGACCAAACTCCTCAGCACACAAAACTCCTCAAAAGCCTTTTGAGCTACTGCAGCCCCCTCCTAATTTGGCCATGTGATATCATCTTCCAGGACCTTCAGAGGATATCTGGGAGTTCCCAAGGGATGCTTGTCAAAGGAACATGGGTAGCTGCTGTTCTGCTGCCCCTGTCCACTGCCCGGTAAATGGCTATGTTGAGGAGACCATAGTAGCTTAAAAGAAGAGTTGAGGATGAGAGGGAGACATGTCATAGTTCTGCCTGTGCAGCACTTTACAATATGGCTCACAGTCCAGGATCTCAGCCTTTGTGTTATCTGCAAGATAATAGCTCAGGTTTCTAGATCAGGAAGAGATTATATCCAGTCCACCTCTGTAACTAAACAAAATTATTAGGATTACAGGAAGAAACTGTCTGCTGTTGAAGGATACTTCCTATTCTGACTAAACTGGGCCTGTGTTAGTCAGGACCTGAATTCATATCTCTTGAGAACATCCATCCCCCCGAGAAAAGGATTATTTTCTGAAGCTAATGAAGTCAGAGCATTATGTGGCAATGGTGGAGGAGAAGTCTAAATTCTTTGTTTTTCTTTTTTCTTTTTTTTCTTTTTTCTTTTGGCTTTGAAGCCTTTCTGTAGTCCACGCTAGTTCACTATTTCGCAAACTGCTTTGCTCCAGAGAGTTTTTCTTTCAGGGATGTGATAAAATGGGGATTTATTTAGACTCTTCCCCATTAGATATGGCAAACAAGATATTTAAAACAAGATATTTAAAATCTAGTGTGTTTTTTTTAACCACACAGCCACATTGGCAGTTTCTGCATGGCGTCACTGTCCTGCAATGGAAATGTGTTGACAGTGGTCCTTGAGCTCTGCTTTCGCCTGATGTCATCATGGTCTCACAGCCAGCGCATCCCCACCCATCGTGATCATGGGATATTCACTTAATGGGAAAAATCCGTTAAGAGCCTGTGATCATGTGATGCTCTCATCACCACCGGCCATGTAGAAGGGCACAAATGTGAGCATACACTGCCTTCCCCAGCGTGGCACAAGAAAGAGACCAGCTACACTGCAGAAAGGCGGCATGTGTCACTTGCGCTCCCTTCTGCAGGGAGCTGGCCGGGTGCAGAGGGGAATGGTCCTACATCAGATGGCTGCATCACTCTCCCTTCCTAGCAAAGGTACTGCTGGGACCACAACGGGAGGACTACGGAAGGAGGTACAGTGCAGAAATGGCCATTGTCTTTCAAGAGGCCAGTCTCAACATTTAATGTTTTCAACCATGATTGGACACTCCTGAGAGGCTAAGAGAAGGAACCAGGGACCTTGCTTTCACTCCACTGTGCTACTTGAGCCCTAGAAATGTGTTCCTCCTATTCACGGACACTCAACTTTTGTTAAACAAAAAATAATAACCTGGCTTGCAAAGAAACAGTTCACTCTTTAAAAAATGCTTAAGTTTCACCTTTTCTGCAAACAGAAGTGTTTCTCCCCCAGCAGAGTGGAGCAACACACATACCCCCAAGGGAATTTGAGGAGTAGATTTCAGACCCACAAATCACACCTCTGAAATTCAATGACAAAAAGTGGTTCCAAGTTTGGGAGGAAAATGGGAATTCATCCTTAAAACAAGCATGAAATGCTTATTTTAAAGGATGCTTTCTTCTTTTTTTTCCAGACTTGCTGCTGGAATTTGGCAAGCAAGCTGAATTCTTAAAAAAAAAAAAAGCAACCAACAACTTCAAAGCAAGCATTTCCTGCTTATTTTAAAGGATTTTTTAAAAAAAAAAAAAAATCTGCCACTGACCTTCCATGGCACAGCAGGATGGGTGTAGCCAACAGTAGGTTCCATGGCATGGAAATTAGCCCCAGACCAGCCAAATTGTCCACCACTGCCCTATGGTCTAAAAAAACAAAAGAAAACAAAATCCCAAACCCAAGGCTACTAAGAGTGGGAATTGAGTATTGACTCGAACAAATCTTCAGAATGTATGAAAGTTTTTGTGTACCTCTTCCAGCATGATTGAGAAACTCATGCCTTGATGATAGTCTGGTTTGTGTCACAGCCATGTTTAGCATTTTTGAAAGAAATGTACTTTGTTTTGTTTTACTTATTTGCTGCTGTGTGCTTTCAAGTTATTTCTGACTTTTGTCAACTTTAAGGCGAACCTATTATTGGCAAGATTTGTTCAGCGGTTTGCCTTTGCCTTCCTCTGAGGCTGAGGGGCTTTCCACACTACACTGTTATGGTGCTATTATTCCACTTTCAACATCCTGTGAAATTCTGGGAGTTGTAGTTTCCTGAGGCCAAAGAGCTCTCTGGCTGAGAATTCTAAATGCCCCTCCCTAAACAGCCAACTCCAGGATTCCATAGGATCTTGAAAGTGGAATAATAGCACTATAACAGTGTAGGGCAGAAAGGCCCTGACAGAGTACAGCTTGCCCAAGGTCACACAGTGGCTTTCCATCTCTGAGCATGCATTCAAACCCTGGTCTCCAGAGTCGTAATACAATTCTCAAGCCACTGCAGTACTCTGGCTCTCAATAAATGTATACATGCCCAGATAAGTATTAGTTTGTTTGTGGGTCTTATTATGGTCAGCACTCTAATGTTTATGTTTTAAGTTCAGTAGTGCTTTTTCCGAGCTTTGCTGTCAGATAGTGTTTTTGCAAGTTACTCTTACAAATTCAGTAATAAGAATTCCCATGGATGCATGATTACAGTAGAAGTGTGTCTTTCTCCACAGAAGTTCCCCAAAGCTCATAAAAGGAGAGCTTTGAAAGATTGCCTCTGGGGTTTTACATTTCCCAGAATTCCCCAGTCAGCATGGGAGTTAGAGTCTCTTCTGGAAGTTATAGTCCACAAAAATACTTTTTCTGAGGTCATTGCCTATGCTTTTCATACTGAATCTTACAGGCAAGACTGGGATAGCAATGCCCATTGCCTTCTTTCTGACAATTCCATTTGGTTGTATATGTTTTAATCCCAGCCCTGCTCTTAGTGATAGCTTGCATGCCTTTGATTATGTTGCTTACTTGAAAACACTGACTTTCTTGCTGGCTTCTTATCTTTGCTAGCAGCATCACCGTCAGCTCGAACAATTTCACAGGCTTCCTGTTTTGACCACATCAAGCTCCTTGCCTGCCTGGCCTTGGTTTAGCAATCTTTCTTGTCTTTTCTTCTTTTATAATACTTCCAGCATCAGTCAGTATAAACAAAAGTCTGAAATGCAGTGACTCTGGAACCATGCCACAGGTCTAATTCAGATAGTTTCTCCAACTATATGCCTGTAAGTTACTTTTAAAAAACTGCTGTCTTGCTAATTGTGTGAAAGCATATTTCATCCAGTTTGGCCTTGGGTTTTTTTCAAAGCATATAAAATAAAATAATCAAAATAATGATGACTAGGGGAATGAACAAATAAATGACTCGCTGTTGAAAATCAAGTAGCAGGCAAGCAGACTGTACATTAATATTGTAGTTCCAGGCTTTCCAATGGTCAGAATTCAGTAGGGACAATCTTGGTTAATCCTCTGTCATTCCTCTTTTTCAGCTGCTCCTAAATTGTCCTGGTTTTTTTTTTGTTCTCCTTCTCCCCTTTTTGTTCAGCTTATTCCAAATGAGGAAAACTGAGGTCAAAGTGCAAGAGCAGTTTGCATTCAGTGAACTCAGCAAAAGGGAGATAATCCTGCCCTTCCCACTAGACTCAGGCAAGATCAAACTGCGGCAGCTTCTCCTCCCTTTTGTGTTCTTCCTCATTAATAATGTTTCCCATTTTGACCACACTCTGATGTTGCTTGGCCAACTTTGATGAGGCTTGACAGTGGTGGGAGGGATCTGGATGGCGCACAAGGGCAAGTGAATAGGTCTCTCCACCCTGCCCCAAAAACTGCAGTGATGCACATGTAAGTCACTAACAGGATATCAACTATGGTGCAAAAGTGCTATTAAATGACCTATTTGACCTGCATGAGCATTTGAGAGATCATGAGGCAGAATCCAAGAAGTGTTTCTTTCTGTTCATGAAAATCAAAATGCAGAAACATAGTGTGTTTGGCCATAGTCCCATCTAATATTAAAAATCTCACTGGCTTTCTCACAGATACAGAGAGATGGTCCCATGATGCAGCTAGAAGGATCACTTCATAATATCTTCTGCATTTTGCTTAGAATTTCCAAGGTGCAATATTTGAATTAGCCATTTGGAGGAGACAGAGAGCACAATAACAATAGTAATAACAACTTGTCAGTAACAAGTAACACAACAAGTTACCTTTTTCAACTTCACTAACAAGTAAATGACCTGTTGGAAAATCAGTGCAATGTATAACGTCACTCTTTTAACAAGCAAGTTTCCAAGCTCTATCTAAAACTATACCAAACAGAATTAGCCAGGTAAACCTTAATTTGCCTCTATCTCCAAGCTACATTGAGGCTAAAGTCTACTTCCTTTCTTATCTTCCCCATAATAGTGGAAGCCTCACATTGCAGTTCTCTACTGAACATGCACAGAAGTATCCTCTAGTTAAGGGATCACTAATGCACGTGTGTTTTACAGCTTATTCCTTCCTCATTTGTTGTCATTGTTGTGTACCTTAAGGTCACTTCGACTTATGGCAACCCTAGTGTTTTCTGGGCCTAAGAGTGTGTGACATGTCCAAGGTCCCCCAGTGGGTTTCCATGGCCAAGCAGGGAATCAGACACTGGTCTTCAGGGTTGTAGTCTGATATTCAAACCACTACACCATGCTGGCTCTCGTTAATAATGGCTCGGCCATTTATGAAAGAATTGATTCTCCTGGGGAGATGAGAAAAACATCCATCAGGAAGCAAAAAGTATGGCAGTGGCTAAAATATCCTAAAGGCCCCAGATCCTCTCTGATCTTGAAAGCTAAGCAGGGCCAGTGCTGGTTAATACTTGGATGGAAGACCACTAATGAATCAGGTGCTGTAGGCTATATTTCAGAGGAAGGAACTGGCAAAGC